>CABFVX010001123.1:175061-189191 GCA_902151425.1 Timema shepardi
CCCCCCCCCTCCCTCTTGTGCTGTGCCTTTGCCACTCATTCGCATCTCATCTTCCCTTCCCCTCCTCATAGCCCCGCGTCCTATAACTCATTGCCTTTCCCACCTATTTAGTGTATCACTCCCAAAAGGCCTCCCCCCTCCTCTTTCATAAACTTTTTGCCTCTCTGACCATTATCTCTTCACTAGGGATTTACTGAATACAACAACTGGTAGCCCTGTATTCTCCATCAACGAGGAAAAAAATTCAAAAACTTATTCTCTGCTGTTGGAGATGCCATGGTTTAGGCGCAAAGCGAATAATCGGTAGTTTATTGTATAACAAAACATACTATTAAAAAATAAAAAAAGTTTCCCAAAAATATAGTTAGTATTAATTAGAATATGATGTCAAAGTAAGAATCTATAGACCACTATATGTAAGGGTTGTGAAAAGCTTCGAAAACTTTGTGTTAGTTTTATTTATGAAAGAACAATAAACAATTAAAGAACAAAGAGCACATGCTCGCCACTTGAGATATAGACCGGAACTAACAAAGACGTTGCACAAGACGCTTTGGTGACGTCATCACAGAAGTGACTTCACAAATCTAAAAATGGAATAGTTACTAAACTCGTGTTTGTTATTATAGGACTAGTTAAGAGAATCTTCATTTATTATACACAACACTTTGACTTGGCTTTGAGTATTCTCTAACTTTAACTTTAACTTTTATATATATATATAGTATGTCATCTTTGACAGCCATAAAGCTTCTTCAATAAAATTATAGAAAACTAAAATATTCATTTATGTTTAAGGTACAGGAAAGGTGGATAGAAACATATAAAAGGGACAAACACAATATGGCTTTTACAATGAAAAGAGGAACACAGTTCACACTTTACACTGCTGCCAATGGACAAGGAGGTAATGGCTGTCTCCTGAAGAAAATGGATTGTTACCACTCAAGCCCTTGGCCAAGGTTTCATTTTATTGAAACTCATCAGGGAGGAGTGTGAAATCCACAATGCAATTTTCTAAAAGAGGCAACCAAAACATACAAAACACAGAAAAAGAAAATTTGTGTTTGTTCTTTATGTTATTCTTTTTACAGGTTCCTACCTAAGTGTCCTATCATTCTTTTAAAATTTCCTTTTTTTCCCTTTTGTGTTTTTATGTTTCCTCTTTTAGGAAGTTGTGTTGCGCGTTTCACACTCCCTCCTGATGAATGCCAAAAGAATGAAAACCACATAGGGGAATTTGGTGGTAATGGTTAATTTTCTTCAGGAGTCAGCCATTACTTCTTTGCCCAATGGCAGCAATGTAAAGTGTGAACTGTGTGGGTCTTTTCATTGTAAAAACCATATTGTGTTAGTAACTTTTATGTTTTTTATCCACCTTTCTTTTACCTTCTTCCAAATATAGTACAACTATTTCTTAAAACAAGAAGAGGCTTTCCTTATAGAGGTATACCATTTATGTTTAAGAAAATCACTCTATGCGGTTAGGTAAATTACAAATTAATGTTTATCCACCAAAATCTAAAAGAGAAACTATATTTATTAGCTTAGGATAAATTATGATATGTTAACCATGTTTACAAACAAACAAAAATTGTGAATGAGAGTTAATATCTTAAGTTATTTAATTATGCTAGATATATATATATATAAATATTTTAAATGAAATTTTTTTTTATATATATTCGATCTCCAATTTGGCTTCGGGAATAATTCATATAAATCAATTTGGTTTCGCTTCAAATTAAAAAGTGACTTGCACACCCCTATTCCCTTCCATAGTCAGGATTTGTGGGCAACAGAAATATTGCTTGTATCCATCAAGAGAAATAATATCTACCTCAAGTGCCTGAAGGCAGTCCTCCTGTGCCTGCTGGTTACGGATGTAGTTGACAAGGATAGGCAGGAAGTACCCCAGCTGCATTCTGAGTTGCCCCCAGTAGTTGTCAGGTGAGGGCAAGCTGACTAGGGCTCGCACCACATGGTAGTTCACCTCCTGGACACTCACGTTGTAGGCGTAGCGTGACGAGTTGATCTCCAAGACCAAGTTGTCACATTGTAGTTTGTCGTCATACCCACGTGAGAGAGAGTCCATCACCTCATTGAAGAACACTGGAGTCACATACAAGCTCCTTGTAACTAACTGGATTGACACCAAATTAACATCATATTATTATTATCAACAGTTTCCAGCCTGTGGCCGGGTCAGTTTATTAAAATGCCTCCATTTACCTCTTTCCTTCTACCATTCTTCCTCTTTTAGTTGCTTACATTATTCTTCTCTCACTTGCACACTTTCTGTTATCTCTCTTCTTGCAGAATTTTTTTCTACATACTTCATCTCCATCATTGTCTTTGGCATCCTCTCCTTTTTCATCCTCATTACATGACCATAAGGCTTGCTTTCTCGATTCTTTCAACCTCCACCTATACCTCCACTATTTCCTGGATAACTTTATCCCCATGCCCTCCACTTTCATAGTCCTTCTTACCTTCAATGTCCATGTTTTTGCTCATATGTGTATGTAGGTACAAAGTACAAACAAACTTGTAAAATACTAAGATAACAAGAGCTGCAATGTTTTATAGCTTTGTCAGTGGGAAGTTGCCAAACCCCCGGTACTTTTATGGTCTCTATACTTCTACTCAAGCAGGCCTACTTTCATCAGTCATACCTAATACAACCATCAGCTAAAATTAGAGTAATATATTTCTACACTCAAGAATCAAGACACCAGTTTGAACCATGGCCTACAGGATCCAAGTAAAAAAAAAAAATCAACCTTTAGTCATATTCCAGTCAGTGTTCTATTCTCTTCTGATGAAGGGGACCTCAAGTAACTCAACAATTTCTGGGATGTTTTTGTTATATTGTGAACTTATGAGCTTAGATTTTTATGGTGTGTAGGACTTACCCTTAGAACTTCTTTTAATTATTTATTCAATCTAGGAGTCTTGCACTATTATTCCTTTAATTTAGCTAGCCTAAGGGAACAAGGTGAAACAGCGATTTAAGTAAAAAAAAAAAAAAAGCATAGGGCTGGAGAGAGGATGTTAAACCACATCGTGGAGTGACTGGAGTCACAAGCCAATGACATGCACACTATCCTAAACTTATTACTTACAGCTGGTGTCATCAGGTACTGGTGATGCCCTGTAGGAGAGGTCACTGCTGGTTGACAGTTGGTCACTACTTTCACTGCTGTCTTCTCCCTCCTCCTCCCCGACCAGTGTAAGTCCTGATACCCGAGGTCCCTCCTGCTCATCTTCTGAGTCAACATCTTTGTTCACCGCTAGCACCATCACAGCCTTCGGGCCAATTTTCTTGAGCTCTGTAATAGAATGTGATACCTAAACATAGTAATATTTACACTAACACCAAAACAAATGTTCATCAAGACAAGACTGGGATGAACAAAGTTCACTGAACTATAGAATCAAGGTTATCACTTGCCATATTCCTGAGTGTAGTCCTCATTGCTGCAGTCAAATGTCTCTGCAACGATGCGTAGCCCCAAGAAAGATTGCACGGGAGGTATTATTACACCTGCTCCCAAGACACATCCGTCCTTCAGATGGACTCCTTGGCTCAACACACAACCTTCACCGACAACCGAGAACTTTACACAGCAGCCATCCTAGAAATAACCATACCTTTGAGTCAATTGTCTAGTATTGTTTCAATTCAAGTCAGTCGGCCAGTGTTCCAACAATAGCCCCCTGGAGACACTAAGCCAGTGGTCTACCAATAGTTCCTTGAATACCCTAAAGTAACCAATGTTCAAACAATAGTTCCCTGGAGACCCTCAGTCAGCTAGTGTTCCAACAGTAGTCCCCTTGAGACACTCAATCAACCAGTGTTCTTATAATAATTCTCTGGGGATCCTCATTGTTAGCCAGTGTTCCAACCCATGGAAGACTCCAAGTCTTCTCACCTCAATGACAACATTGTTCCAAATGTAGGAGTCAGCGATATCACAGTTCTTCCCGATGCGGCAGTTTTGGCCAATCACAGAACGGGTGATCTGAGTGTTCTCTCCAACTACAGTTCCTTTTGCTAGGACTACATCTTCCTCCAGATCACAGCCCCTTAAACAGAGCAAGAAGTGTGTAGCACTCTTAAAATACAATGTGCCAAACTAGGGATTTTTAAGTTTACAGTTTTTTCACCAAGTCCTTCTTGAAAGAGATTTTTAGAAAATCACCTGATTGGCAATTTGAGTTAAATAAATATATTAATTAAACATAACTATGTAAAATAATTATATATGATGGAATTAAAATCAATTTATTTATAGGCCTAAATTAAATAAATACTGTACATTTAAAAAAAACATCCAGGCAAGTAACAAACATGATTAAACCATGAGTCATTAATCATTGGAAACCCAATAAAGCACAGAAATATTCCTATCCAACCAACATCTAGATAAGTATAAAGAAGAATAAATAATGAGTCATGCATGATCTGAAACACAATAAACAGATAAATAGTTTCATACAAGCTTGAAATTAATGAGCTGATTAGGTTATCAAGCTCGAACCCAAGCTTCTTTTAAAGGCCCAAACTTTAAATTTTATACTTGCAATCTTTTACCTAACATATACTATAATGCTAGCTCTGTATTAACCAAGAGGTAGATATTGATTTAACTCTCAACTGTCAAAGCAACTATCATTAAATTCCCATCACATAAAAAGTAGATGTTTGTGTATATGAAAGAATGTTTTACTTAAAAATATATGTTTTTTCCATATGCAGCTTCAAAATTAATTTAATACCGGGTAAATAATCTCATATCAACCCACCACAAGCCTACACAAGCATGGTTTAAACTCAGCCAACCACAAGCCTACACAAACATGGTCTAACCTCAGCCAACCGTCAGCCTACACAAGCATGGTCTAACCTCAACCAACCATCAGCCTACACAAGCATGGTCTAACCTCAGTCAACCACCAGCTACACAAACACGGTCTAACCTCAGTAAATCACCAGCCTACACAAACACGGTCTAACCTCAGCAAATCACCAGCCTACACAAACATGGTCTAACCTCAGCCAACCATCAGCCTACACAAGAATGGTCTAACCTCAGCCAACCACCAGACTACACAAACATGGTCTAACCTCAGCCAACCATCAGCCTACACAAGCATGGTCTAACCTCAGTCAACCACCAGCTACACAACCATGGTCGAACCTCTGCCAACCATCAGCATACCCATGCAAAGTCTAACCTCTACCTACCATCAGCACACCCACGCACAATCTAACCTCAGCATACCCACGCAAGTCTATAACTCACTTGCAGAGTGTAGCTGACCTCTGTCGATAGACATGTCGTCGCAGGAATATATATGGGTCGTCTGAATTGTCCAGGGACAAGTCCGGAACCAAGGGATAAGCCCAACGGTGGATCACATCATGGCTAGAACATATACAGACAATGATTTGAGGTTACCATGGCTGACTCTAACAAGGCATTCCTAGTTGTGGTCTCCCTTCAAGTTAAGGCTTGTGCAAATCCTTAAATTTTATTTTCTTAAGTGACAAATAGTTGGTCACATGTTGATCATAGCAATTTTCATTAGATTTTGTAAAAATAAATAGAAAATTTAATAGAGGATGAGCAAAGTCCAATTTTTCAATTTGAAACAAATGTGAATCGAATATATAAAATATTCTCGAAGGCAAATCAAAGGTCTAATACTTTTTGTTAAATGTTTTATGATTGAAACAAAATCAAATTGTGCTTATTTATAAAAATGTATGTACTAAAATCAATTTGAAAGGGATTTATTTAGGGTTGTACCGACCATCCCTTTTGCCAACTAGGCTGATGCCAATTATTTGTTGCCAATTTTGCCTATCACCACTAATGCTAATCATTTGGTTTATCTCTTTTATAATATTACAAAGGTAATACACAAAACAACACAAATACATTTTTAAATATAGACAATCTTTTGTTCAGTGAATTCTTGTAAATGAATATTAAAAAACAGAATATATATATATATATATTCACACACACAATAAAAACTTGAATATGCTGTGGCAACTCTTTGAAAAAGGAGAAGTGTTTTAGACCTCTTTAATACAAGGTTAGTTCAGAGAATAACTTCCGGTGGGTTGTAAATATATAATAAGTTTGGGAGGAGGGGGGAAATTATATATATATATATATATAAAAATTGTGTAAACATCTAAATTACTTTTCCCCACGTGAATTGAGGCATTTGTCATATCAGGGAACAAGCTTTTCAATCCCCTTATCAAAGAAATCAGTTGCCTCTGAACACAGCCAAGACTGTAAGCATATTTTCATATCCTCGTCATCCTTGAAGCGCTGTGTACCCAGCCACGGTTTCATGTGTCTGTAAAGATGATAGTTGCTTGAAGCAAATAGGGGTCTGTACGGCAAGTGATCAAATAGTTTCTAATTGAATTGTTCAAGCATTGTTTAAGTGTGAGGCTTGGTGTGCGGGCATGTGTTGTCATCAAGCACGACAATCCTGAAAATCAGCATACCGTGCCTTTTATTCTGAATGGGCATCCAACATTTTTGTAACGTATCACAATACACTTCAGAATTTATTGTGGTTATTTGTGCCATAAAGTCAACAACCAGTACTTTCAGTCCAAAAAGACTTTTTTCATAAGCTTCCTGGCATTCATTGTTTGTTTGAACTTATTTGGTTTGTTTGGTGAGCATGTGAATTGCTTAGAATGCCATAATTATTTCAGTATTGACATAGAAACCCAGCTATATTACCTGTTACAATATGACTAAGGAATTCATGTCCCTCACTGTGGTGTTGCTCCAGAAAAGTGAGTGTTGAGGCCATTCTTTTTGTTCTGTGGTCATCTGTAACCATTTTTAGGACCCGCCGAGTGCAAAATTTGTGATACCCTAAATTTGTCTGTGACAATTTTATACAGAACATTATGTGAAATCGGCGTGAAATGAAGTGAAAGCTCAGTTATTGTAAAGCAATAATTTTCCCAAACCTTTACATCCACTTTCTGCTCAAATTCATCCATCACAACAGAAGGTCAGCCAGATCACTCACTATCGGGAACATTTGTTCAGCTATTTTTAAATATCCTGCATTTGTGTTATACCAAAGATCTACTTCATTCATAATGTTTTTCCCATAAACCTTGCATAGTTGGCGATTAATCTCGGCACCACTTTTTTTTGCATGAAGAAAACAAATAACTGTGTACACTTTACAGTTGTCAGTCATTGATGATATCACTCATTTTAAATTACTCACTAAATGACTCGAATCAACAGTATATAGGAAACCCACTTTAGTTGCCGCATGATCTAAGGCAGTACTTTAACAATCGACTAGACTGCCGATTGGGGGAGGGGGGAGGGGGGGAGATCATGGTTTGATACCAGTCAGGTGTACGGAAGGTGGTTTTTTCCTAAATAGTTTCCCACTTTCTCTCTATACAAATTTGAGTACATCTCCTACAAATTCAACCTTTCTCATCCTTAACCCATTAGCGTAATTAGTTCATAAGCATATATACAAACTGAATGGGTAGTAAGATACGGTGCTAAAAAAATGTAAACAATGTGATGGCTAGATAGCTGCTGAGTCACTTTATACTACTGCACATGCATAGCCTCCAGTTTGCTGTTCCGTTAAAAATAAACAGAAGATACTTTCTGAGCTGCCTCATCCTAATCCAAAATGCTCAATATAAGAATACATTATTTATAATTTATAATAATTAATAATTATTTCAATACTAGCACAAAGTTATTCAAAGGCTAAGGTTTTGTTTATTTGTTTTTATCTATTCCATGAAGACTAGCTAACAATTATTATTATTTATATTTTAAATAATATACTTCCAAACAATAGTGATAAATGATCAAATTAGTGTATGGGTCAAATCTACTATTTTACCAATCCAAATCTCTAATCCGAATCTTCAATTTACCTTTGAATCCGGAATCTCTAATCCAAATCTGAATCTTGGAAAATATAATGAACATAAGAGGGAATATAAATAGAATAATATAAAACACAAATAGTAAATAAATGTCAGCATTATTTCTTATAATCCATTCCATATAACATTCATACATTCAGTTAAGTGTTACCCGCTTCAGTGGCCACATGGCTAACACGCTCCTCTTGTAGTAGACTATACTGCCGATAAGGGGAAGATCGAGGTTCGATTCTCGGTCAGGTGTAATGGGATTTTTTCAAAATGGTTTTCCACACTCCCTCTATGCAAATGTGGGTACGCTTCCTCTAAATGTAACCTTTCCAATCCCTAAAGCCACTAGAATAAATAATTAATATGTGTTTAGCCCAAGCAAGCAGTAAGACGTAGTGCTAAAAACAAAGTTAAGTGTTAAATTAGTGGGTCTGGGGCCTGGTTGTTAAGTTTATCCTATAGCCTTAATATAAGAAGTCCGAACCACCACTAAGCAGTATTAAAGCTCAAAACAAAGTTCACCTGAAAAATTTAAAAACAATCTTTTAAGGGAGCCTTGAATCCAAAATTTTCTCGAACCCTTAAATCTTGAATATTCTTAAGGATTCGAGGGATTCAAGAGATTTGAATAATTGAGTTTTGAATTCATGAACTAGTATTGAATATTTTTTTGGTATTGTCACACTTCTTATTCTTTCACACTTTCTCTTGTCTGTTGCTCACAGTGTGTCGACCTTTATTTAAATCTACCCTCTGAGCAATATCTCTCTTTCACTTCTAGAAATATCTCCCTCAATCAGATTTTTACAAATGAATGTTAATTTTTATTGTTAATATTTTCAATGGTGAAACTTTGTGATTGTCAAAGCTAATTTTTTTTTAAGCCAGCTCGAAGTTTCAAAGCTTCAAACAACACAAGAATTTTGTTTTTTGTTTTTTCATTTCTTGTAATACCAATAATTTTGCAAATGTTTACTACCAAACAAAATAAGTTTGTAAATTATATTTTTTGTCAATAAATTATACCTCTATAGTAGTAAACTATGTACAAAATAATTGCTTTTTTAAAATTAGTTACCTACTGATTTTAGGATTTTTTTCACACTTAATGAACTTTCAAGCTTCTAATGCCATAAAGTGTGTGTTGTGAAACTCATGTGACTACTAATATCTATTTCTGGCATAAGTGTGGAAGACTTGCCTGATTGCCTGGTACATGGGCCAGTTTTTCACTCGTGCCGCATATTCGGAGCTTTTCAACTTGTACCAGTATATGGTGCTAGTGAGGATCTCATCGTCAACCAGGAGACCTCTGATGAGGTCGTCCCGTGTTTGAAAGTCAAAGTTGTCAGAGAAGAGGGGAGGAACTGCTGGGGAACAGATGCAGATGTCGGTATCTTGGAGGCTATACAGAAGCTGGACCTCTGGCTCATCCAGGAACATTTCCTGTGGTTGAAACAAGATATAATTAAAATAAACCAGAGGAGAAACATCAATTGGCTAAAGTCATGTATCAAAACTAGTAAATATCTCTAATTAAAATTATCTAAAATGGAGAGTAGAAAAAATTATCTCAGTGCTAGAATGGTTTACTCTGACATAGCCAGCGCTTGAGTCCCAGGAAGATGCTTTAAAAGTGTTTTAACTAAATGAGGTTCATCATCCTCTCTTCAGGCAAATGTGGTCCCGTTATATATTGGTCATCCTCCTCAGCTGTAGCTTCTTTAGTTATATTTTTGTTAAACTTTGTGCAGTTAAAAAAAATGAGAGCTCATAAATAATTGTTATTTAATTCTCTGCAAGAAATAAAAACTAATAAGCACTTATTACAAATAGCCAAGGGAAACTGTCATCAGTTTGTCGAATATTGGCATTCAAAGTCCAGCACACTAGCCCAAAGTATAGCCCTAAAGATTTTGTAAAGTAAAAAAGTTTTTACCAGAGGAAAGTTTATCTTTTTGGTGTTATGCGACAACTTTTGGTGGAAGAGAACTCTACCAGTGGCAGTGCTTGTGCCCAGCACTGTTTCTTCCTCCAGAGCATGTGATTTGGGCCTTAGTCCAGTCTCCTTGTAAAGCAGTGTCATCGCAGCTCCCTTGTCTTGTTTTTGGAGTTTTCTGTGCTAGACACAAGGTTACAGTAATTACTTGTCTGAGTGAAACACAAGGTTGCAGTGGTCATGTTTCTGTGTGAGACAAGGTTTCAGTAATTAATTATCTTTGTGAAACATAATGTTTTAGTTGCTACTTGTCTGTGAGACACAAGGTTTCAGTCACTAGGCCTACTTGTCTGAATGAGACACAAGGTTTCAGTGGTCATGTTTCTGTGTGAGACAAGGTATTTCTGTGTGAGACAAGGTTTCAGTAATTAATTATCTTTGTGAAACATAATGTTTCAGTTGCTACTTGTCTGTGAGACACAAGGTTTCAGTCACTAGGCCTACTTGTCTGAATGAGACACAAGGTTTCAGTTAATTCAGTTGTCAATTTCGAAATGTATTCAAGTTAAAAAAAATTATAAAAAAACAGCCTTTCACTTGTTTTTCCAATATGGTCATTTCCACAACTGGTTGTTTAAATTAGAGCAAGCCACCGGTGTTCATAATAAATAAAGAGTATATAGTTACCACATTTAATGTCAAAACAGTTGAAACCAGAATGTGTTGTTGCTACTAGAAGATATTGTTGTTTTTTCAAACACAGATATTTGGTAAATGATTTAGTAAACTTGCAGGCCTTATTTATCAAGCCACAGCAATAAAACTGACAAGTATGAAACTTCAAATTGTTACCACCAGTATCACATAATATTTTAATGTTTAGAAGTTTCAGATTTTTTTTCAAACTCCCCTACCTGAGATGTTAAATTATGAATAAACATAAATTTGAACAGGTGAATATGTTTAGGACTTAATAAAATAAGGGGGTGAAGGTTCTAAGATGTTAATGAGTGGCCAAATTTAGGAATTAATAAAATAAAGAAGGGAAGATTAGATAAGTCTTGAAATTTCAGACTTTAATTAGACTTAATTAAGTATGATGACTTTGAGAATAGGATAAAAAATGATGAAAATTTAAGGATCTATATTCATTTCCTTCATATCTTTTAAAAGGTTTAGAAATTCCATCATTAACAAAACCAATGCTGAATTCCAGGCTTATCTTCATACATCTAAGCTGCAGTTGGACAAAACTTATTACATAAAATGCAGTCCACTTTATAAGTTGTAAAATGGTTTGTGTCTCAAGTTTATAATGCTTTTAGTTTCCAAACTATTTAAGTTTAGGTGAACAGGAAAATTCGTTAAATTCAACTTTAGTTATATTAGAGAAATAACCGTAATTTTTTTTATTATCAGAATATGTTGGTACATGTGAATAAAATATAAATATAAAAGTTGCCCATGAACCATATATATATATATTTGGTTACAAGAGCAATTTATGGAACCAAAAAAACACAAAAGGGAGAAAATGGAAAATTGTAAAGAATGATAGTCTGACACATAGATAGGCCCATGTAAAAGGTATAACATAAAGGACAACCCATGAAAAGGACAGGAGATGATAATATACAAACATTTTCCTATCTATCCTATCATTTTTTACAATTTTCAATTTTCTCCCTTTTGTGTACATTTTTTTTCCTCTTTTAGGAAGTTGTGTTGCGCGTTTCACACTCCTCCCTGATAAGTTCCGATAGAATGAAACATAGTTCGAGGGATTGGGCGGTGACGATCTATTTTCTTTAAAAGGCAACCATTACCTCTTTGTCCAATGGCATTAATGTAAAGTGTGAAGAGTGTTCTTCTTTTCATTGTAAAGGCCATTTTGTGTCGTCCCTTTTAAATGTCTCTATCCACCTTTCCTATAACTTCATTCAAACATAATTCATGTAACCAAATAATATTTTTCTGGATGTTTCATAATGGAATACCTCGTGTTCGAATGATCTAACATGTCACTCTTGTGTTAAAATGTATTTCTAGTGATGAGGAGTTCGATGTTCTAATCCTGGTCAAGTCAAGTATACTAAAGGCATGCTCATGCTTGCTACCCGGTCACTGCGATAAGGTCGCTAGAACATTGAGCAATGTTATTTATATGAGAGACTCAAGTTACTCACGTTTGCAACCAAGTTTCTGTCGCTAGGTAGTTGTCACCTTGTATGACCACCTACATAATTATAAAACCAGGGTTTGCCTGCTGGCACCCTGGTCACAAGTATAGCCGTAGCCAGAGAACGTTTTTTCCTAAATCCTTCATTCGAATGCAGGCATATTTTATCTAATTATATATATATCTCTGTCCCTTTTCATCAATGTAATTAATTTATGCATAAAACCCATACAACTACTAAGATGAGCGAAAAAGCTTGCAACAGCTGCACCATAATGATTGTAAGTTTTAGATATATTCTGATTCAATGTTCTGAATTGTACGTTCAATAACTGGGTTTGGCGAAAGTTGGATCACCCCATTGTAAATTAGCTCCCCTTCCTCACCTGTGATATTCTAAAATAGGTAGGAGCTGTAAGTTCGCCACTGTGTCTCCGTGAAGCAGGACAAAGTCACTTCTGATGACACCTTTACCGTCCAGATCTCTCATGACATCCCCCAGAGACCGGCAGCCTTCAGACACAATGACATTGACAACTGTTGTTGACAAGGGGTGAGTCCATTTGCTGGCCCTATAGCGAGAGAAGGTGTTATTCAGGGACAATCTGGCCTTGTGGCAGGAGACAGAGCTATTATACAGGTACAAGCTGGTGCCATGTTGGGAGGTAGATACGAGACTAGTTGGCCTTGACCCCTCTCAGTATATCTAGTCAGGATTCATATCCTGACCTCCCCTTTGTATGTAAATCAGGATACCTACTGTAAATGTGCAGGATATTATGAATATGTGCTCACCAACACAAGTGATATATATATATATATATATTGTAGGAAATTAGGAAATTAAGATATAAATACCATTCAAATTTACTAAGTAGTTTTTACTAAATGAATTCCTCGTCTCCTCCATGATGCCAATGTAAAAATAATTATTCTAAAACTATAGCTTTTTCATCCTTAGTCGTCTGGTGTTCTCATAACTGTAAATTTGACCAACACTAGTAGTAAGTGGGCAGCTATGTACAATTATCATGCCGAGGGAGTATTGTGATTTCGGGGTGACGTATTTGACGTCACCTTGTGTGTATGACTGAATGGTGACGTCACGGAATGCATTTCATCTAGACGTCACATTATATATAAGTGTATGAGCTATCTGTCTCTTTAATGTAGTTAAGACTAACAAAAAAAAAGTAATTTAATTTCGGAGGACCAGTTTTAGTTACGCTAAAACAGAGACGGGAGTTGAACGTTGGTTTAATAAGATGAACTGTGTAGAGCCTACCTTGAGGGTTGTCTTGACTGGAGATCCGAGAATACCTGGGAACGATGGTCTTGATCTTCTTGACGAATATTAGTTTGCGAGAGGAGCTCCCCTAAACACTCGCGTTTAATGAGTAAATATTATATATATATATATTAAATAAAAACACACATAGAGAACATTATCAACTTATTGTCTATGAAGAGTCGCGCACTAAAATCATTTTCCACAGGGTTTATTTACGAGTACGTATTCAAACAAAACCGAGCAAGAGAGGTTCACAGAGTTGTGATAGAGATTGGAATTCAATGACCACTGTTTGAGACGGAATAAGCGACACGTGTGTTATGGTTGACTTGTGAGTAGCAGGATAGAGGGGTGGCTAATTCCAAGAAATCTGCAGTTGAGTAGAGGAGAATAGGGGAGGAAATAACCAAATAAAACTAGCGAATAATGAAATATGCAACAAACTAGTGAATCATGAAATATGCAAAATATCAGATTTGAATGAATTATAATATTAAGTGCCAGGTACAGTGACTTCATAAGATAATTGTGGTTGGAGGGGGTAGCTATGCTAGAGATATTTAAATAATAGTGACAGTATAACGTCTTGTTACAATGACGCCATGATGATAGTATTGTGATTTCGGATTGACGTATTTGACGCCACCTTATCAGATTTGAATGAATTATATTATTATTATTATTATTATTATTATTATTATTATTATTATTATTATTAGCACTGCGTCTTACTACCCGTTCGGGTTATACGC
>CABFVX010001124.1:8096-19273 GCA_902151425.1 Timema shepardi
GGGGGGGTGATAGAAATTGAAAGCATGATTGAAATAAACCTTAATTCACAGTTTAGGCTTATATTTGTAAATCATTAAAATTTATAATGATTTGCTAGGATTCGGATTCGAGATTCGAAAATAAAATGTAGATTTGGATTCGAGAAATAGTGGATTCGACCCATCTCTACTTATAAGTTTAAGTCAAGTGTGAAGATTGCTGTAAAAAGGACAGATTATATAAGTGTTAGCATTGTAGAAGTTTATGAATTAACAATATTGAAAATGATGTAAGATTTTAGGTTAATATGAACTAAAATAAATGGAATTCATATTAAACTAAAATCATACATCATTTTCAATATTGTTAATTCATAAACTTCTACTATTCTAACGCTTATATAATCTGTCCTTTTTACGCCACTCTTCACACTTGACGTATATATATATATATATATTAATTATATTAATTATATTAATTTAAAGTGTTTTTAACTCTTTCATATCATGATGAGAATATAGTGAGGATACCTAATTGTCAATCAATTTCTACTCAATTCAATGTCCATATCTTTTGCTTTAGTTGATCTTTATAATTTTATACTAAATTCCAAATTTAAATTCTGTTCCACATTGAATTCTATGATTATATTTACAATTAATGTTGTCGTCCCTGCTTAATATTAAAATAATTGAGATTGCTGTATGCTATGGATCTAGTTGTCAGCTCGAGAAAAATATGGCTAGTTTCCTGATGACTCTGGGGACTGTTTTGTAATAACCACATTTGCTTGATTTATTTTTGATACCTGCAGGTCTCTTGACTGGCATAGGGGAGAGGAGGGGAAAAATTGATAGGGTCTGGTTATAGTAGATATAGGCTGAATGTGGTAAGTTGGCTTGGTTGGGGGGAAATGGGACACGGGGTCTGGCTGGCAGGAGGAGTAGTTATTTTCCGGTAGTTGGGCTGACATGTAGAAAGAGGGGGTAATGTTGGACTCCTTGTCATTTTTGCAAAGTGAAGTACAAGGTTCTCGAGGTGAGGAGGGGGGATAGGGTGTGGTGTGTGTGTATATGCTTCTTTCCCTCTGGTGACGTTCATCCTCTTTCTTTCCCAAACGACTGGTATGGCCCATTGGGGTGCTGTGGGTGGGTGGGTAGGTAGGTAGGTAAGTAAGTAAGTAGATAGATGTATAGATTGGTAGGTAGAGGGAGATTTGGTGAATGATAGGAAGGAGGAGGAAGTTTTCAGCGAGCTACCGCGGGGAACTATGGAGGAAGAACAAGACAACATATATCTAAACTAGAATGGAAAGGACCAGTTTCGCATATGAAACTCGCCCATTTCATTCTGGTCTAGGTAAGTGTTATTCTATATTTAGTGTAGTACCACATTTTAGGCTTACTCATTTTGACTATTAAATTAACATCTAGTGTTAAATTGATTATGCCAATACCAACATCATTAGTGTTCATGCACTAGAGTATAAAAATAAATTTTATTTTGAAACAAATATTTTGTTTGCTTTTTTTTTATAAGTTATTCAAAATATTAATATGTTTAATGGTTTATAGTGATCTGTTGGGTAAAAATAATAACTCTTGGCACTATTTTCCATCATGTTGCCACATATTACAACTGTAGAGTTTGTTTAATCAATGGTGTAAAGACAAATCATAAAGTAATCCATAAGGAAGTAATATTTGAAACTTTTGATAATTTTTTATATGAACTATATACAATAAATAAATTAAAAATACATATCAATAATGTTAAATTTTAGTCACATTCAATCAATGTTGTTGGTTGATATTATTCTTCCTATAAAAATTGGACTGCAATTTAAAATAAGTGAATAAATTATTACTCTTAAAGAATTTGGCTGGTGTTCCTATTCATGAAAACCTTTGGGCCCAAACATCCTAATTCATGATACAAAGCAGCCAGATATTTATTTTTATAAATGTTTTTGAAATACACCATTTAGGAATACACCTTGCGCATTTATTGCATCAAATTTAAAACTATTCATAGAGGCTCACTTAAAAAAAAAAGCTTAATTAAAACTGCCACAATTCTGGGGACTGAGACAAGTCTTACTATTTCATATGACATTCTTCTTGTAAGGGTGGAGTTATTTTTACTTAAAAAGGTGACTATTGCATTTTTTTAAATGCACTTTAACTTAGTATTTCAAGTTTTTAATGTGGAACTTATGATCAAATGATTTTGACATAATATCTGGTTTACAATTTATGATAATTTTGTCTAGGTGATGTTTTTTTTAAATAAAACAGTTTTTCAATCAAATAGATTAAAAAGGGAATCCAACCCAAATGTTGATTATTTAATTATAAGCTTAGCATACATGTTTCCCTTGTTTAGCTCATAGCAACATCAACCTAGAACTTGAGCATTACCGCTCTGCAGAGGCCCAGAACAGGATATCTCAGCTGATAGCCAAGAAACGGACAAAACTGATACGCCTAGCAAGGTGCCGCTCACAGGCAGACGACTCGGATCAACCTACTCCTAGCACCAGTAAGACCCGCAAGACAGAGCTCATGACGCATATCAGCACAGATAGTAGTGATAGCGGTCGGGAAAATAAGGCTATATTAGCGGAGAAGCCCGATGACACGAACAGCAATCCTAGCAAAAAGATAGAGCGCAGCTCCAAATGGCGAACCTTAAGCAACAATAACAGTGTAGAAACTGCCGGTGCGTCAGGTTCGCATACGAGAAATGTCGAGACTAGAAACAGTGGGCACGAAAGCAGAAAAAGACGGATGAAATTTATGTTGGCATGTAGTGAAAGTTCTGACGATGAGTGGTGGCCAGCAAACAAGAGGAAGCTATGGTGGAAGAAAAACAAATCCAAGCGAGATAATAGCAGTGATTCTGATGTGGCAACGCTACCCACAGAAAGTGTGGGAGATTCTTTGCTTAAGGTGGACAGCAGTAGTGACTCTGGAACAGACACTGCCAAGAAGAAAAGCCTCAAACGCAATACCAGAATATTATTGAAAAGTGATGAAACCGATAGTGAATCGAATAACTCTACCAAAGCTGGATCCAGTCTTCGTAAACATAACAAAGTCAATATACATGAATACAGCAAAACTAAAGGGAAGAAACTTTCTCGTCGCAAGCGATCAAACCGATCTAGTAACGAGAACGTGTTGACCTCCCTAAACCATAAATATGTCACAGAAGATAAAGCTTTGACAGACTCTGGGGAAGAGACTGACCCCATTTCAAGTAGTAGTGCTGCTTTTAGAAACAAAAACACCAATAAAGTTCCTACATCGACCAATAAAGAGGCCTTAGTTGCACTCAGTGCTACCAACGGCCGAAGCTGGTGTCAAGAGAATGGAAATTTAAATAATGCCGAGGATTGTTTATCCAGTGGAAGTGAAGAAATCATTCCCACTTTTAATCATGCTTCTTTGATGACCCCGAACGGAAAGCAGTGTAACGGATCTTTGGACACCCCTGACAGTGGGATTGTGATGGCGGCGGGAAGCAGTAGCGGCAGTAGGGAATCTGACTCCAGACCTGGAAGTAGTAGCGAGAATCATCACGTAAAGGAAAATAACTCTCATTCAAATGGAAACAGGCTGAGGGATTCTTTAGACCCCTCCGACTGGTATGTGTTCTCAAGATATAAGGAGAGAGTGAACCGTATTTGTCGAAATTACAGGAATCGTATCGGGGATTCAGATTCTAACTAAATCTTTTTGTCCTTCAAAAACTGTGATCTTAGTTTGCGTCTACTTATATATAAATATAATTTTTTTTAAATTAGTTTGCATAAAACATTTAATTTTTTTGTTTTAAAGAAAATTTGAAGTAATTTATACCAAACACAAAACAAATCTTCTTATATTAACCTTGTATCTCTCTCCTATTTGTTCATATATAGTTTAGCAATTTGTGATGTGTAGTCACCTCATTTTCGTTTCACCACCATTTTCAATCTTACCCATCATATATAAAATAAAATTTGTTATTTTATCTAGTTTATATTTATATGATAAAAAAAATTACTAGCTTTAATATTATAAACCTGTATAGGTTATATTTTAAAACATGAAAAGTAAAAAATATATATAAATTAATGAAGTAACAAGAAGGGGAATCCCATTTGGAGGAAGGGAAAACAAATTTTTGAAAATCAAAGACAAAATAGCAATATATTATTCCTTTTTTCTCTATAGTTTTCAAACATGTCACTTAATATATTTGAATGTTTTAAGTTGTTTGACAAATGATGTAGAAAATTGTATTTCAATTACATGTTTGTAATCCAAGTAACTACCATACTTCTTCGATTATAAGACGGCATAGATAGTAAGATGCTCCTTAGTTTTTCACTATCAACAGAAAAAAACTTTGGTTTAATTAAATAAATAAAATGCTAAAATACCCTATCTCTAAAAATATTTTTATTACTATGGAATTCACTGTACTAACAACAATATAATGTCTATGTTATTTATCAATAGGTATGTTTAAAGATGAGGTGGCCCAACGGCTAAATAATTTTATAATAAAGGAAATTGATAAAACTAAAGAAAAAGGAAAAATAAACTAATAAGAGTAAATTTGCTGAAGAAAGCCCGCCTAGGGAAAGAGGAAAAATGTGNGGAAAGAGGAAAGATCTAGGAAAAATCCAATGCAGAAAGGTGACATCATCTTCCTTTCTTCTGTCTTCTCTAGTAGAAGTAATCACACACACATTTTAACACAAATAATAGTTTTTTAAATTATCTTTTTCTTTTTTAAATAGGCCTATATAAATACTAACCATAACCAAGAAATTTATCTTCGCTCACAAAAATAGTCGGCACATTGTGTTTCTAACAACGTTTCTTTAAACTCAAAATGGAGTAATCCAATGTTTGTGCTATCTGTACTCTCTTCTTTGTGTTTGATAAAGTCAACAATGCCGAAATATTATCTTATTCGGGTTAAAATTTGTGTGTGACTACTACTACTATAGAAGACAGAAGAGAGAAAGAAGTCACCTTTGTGCATTGGATTCTTCCCACATTTTTCCTCTTTCCCTAGGTGGGCTTTCTTCAGCAAATTTACTCTTATTAGTTTATTTTCCTTTTTCTTTAGTTTTATCAATTTCCTTTACTATAAAATCAACAATAGGTATGTTATTCATCACTTCCTTCTGAATCAATATCAGTTTTCTGAACTGCTTTTTCTCTTTACTACCCCATAAAATATCTTCATCTGAGTCATTGAGAGCATTGATTGAAAAAGAATTGTGATTCTAAGATGCCATCGATTTTAAAACGCACCCACTTTTTAGAAACATTTAAATGGGTTAAAAAGTGCATCTTAGAATTGAAGAAATATGGTATGTCATTTTAATCTTAAGAATGCTACAAAGCCTATTGCTACTCTAGATTTATAAAGTAAAATATTTGTTTGTTATTGTTTACTTTAGATAATGTTTAATTATCTAAATTGATTTTGTTGTTTTAGAGTGTTATCGGCCATTTGTTTTAGGTCATGTTGAAAAGGGGAAAAAAACTGCTATTGGGCTATATTTTTTCTTAATAATAGATCAATCTGGTGATATTTGATTTGATTTGTATTAGCTACTTACAGTTTTTAACAATAATAGGAATATATATATATATATATATATATATATCTTAAATTTTGAATTTAAATTGTTTTCATTGCTATTATTATGCTTCTGGCTAGATTAGTTCATCATAAGTATAGGACAAGCCTAACATCCATACTTCAATACTTACCGATTAACAAATGTGAATTCATACTATAACCTAGCATTTTAACATTTAGCCACCATTTATATTTTCTTTAAGAACTTAAGGATACATTAAACTTAAATCAGAATTGTAGAAAATATTGTATCAATGTGGGAAGTTTAAAAATCTTTGCTTATCATGTTTTCTAATATTCAAAGCTGAGATTTGGAACTAAGAGATAAAATGAAAATAAGTATTTAAAAAAGTAATTCATCATTCAACCCATTCCAAAATGATTTAATTTTTTTTTTGTCTCTTTATTAAACAAACAAGTCTTCCCTCCCCTTTCTCTTCTTCTCCACTAATTATGACCATGTTCTTTAAGATTCAAATTCAAAACTTAGAGGTAGAACTTAAAACTAACAATTTTGATTTAAAAATAAAGTTAATCCAACCCATCTATATCTAATTACTTATCTCATAATTATTTGCTTTTAAAATCTGGTTCTGCCTTATGAATTGGGAAGTATTGTAATAATTTCAGATTATATAGTTTTAAAGAAAAGAAATGCACCAAACTGCTGCAAAATTATAAATTTTGAAGGCTTTATATCGAATTGTCAAGTTTGAATGGTATGTTAAGTAACCAGCATTGTCTTAAAACTAATAATGAGTCTTTGGAGTATCTTTAATCCAGGGACACATAGTATTATTGTGAATACAAAATTTCTTTGAATAAAGTATTATTTAAATTTATTTGAAATATGACACCCTGACACAGAACTCAAACTTGAGACCCTTGCCTTAGTGTGCCACTCCTCTAACACTAAGCTATAAAGTTTTGTCACATGTTAGGTCATTTATCACTTGTATTTTAAGACTGAGTCTGTGATGGATATGAGCTATCAGAAACACAGCCACCATTGAATCCAGTTCAGCATATTTGCTGTTACTTTTATGAGTTTTAATTTTATAGATCAGCTGTGGTGCCTTGAACTGTTAGTAAATAAAGAAAAAAATTATGGATAGTTTAGCAGTAGAGCATTAGTTCGCCAAGCCATAGGTCCCAGGTTTGATACTCATGTTCGACTCCTTTTTTCAACTATATTTAAATGTTCTTTTGTAAACTCCAGCAAATTTGTACCAAATGATAATTTCAATTAATGTATTTATTACCCATTGCTTAGTCTATATTATTTTAAAACAATATTTTAGTTGAGGATTATGCTTGTATGGTTTTGTTTCTATTTTCATTTTAAAACTGAAATTTGGAAAGTTTCTACTGTAGTTTGTATAAAATAATCAAGCTTTCTTAGTAGGCGTAATTGTATTATAATCTTGTATAAATATATTGTTAGAAAATTGTATAAAATTAAATTTGTATAATATTTATGAAAAGTGCTTTGGATGTACCCTTTCTATAATAATATATGTATAGCTTATACATTATATCAATCATCTAAAACTCAATAATATTTTATGTCAGTTTCAAATTTTGGAAACAGTAAAATATAAACACTTTTTTCCTTTATCTTCTAAGTCTACTTATTCATTAGTATTAATTTTTACTACAAATTTTAATTTCATTAACTTTTTGACAAGGGTGTGGTATCTGGGTAGACTATGAGACTAAGTCTCCCCAAGATGTATCCTGGATAGTTAAGAAAAATAAATGCCAAAGGTTAAAAATACTATTGTAAACTAAAAAACAACTCTCCAAGGTGATAGAACCTACATAAATGTTTCTTGCACAGAGAAAATATTTATTTATTTCTCTTCCCCTATTGAGAGTCCCCTCACTTTGTATCATATATATATATATATATAAATTCATCACTCCTTTCAAATTCTCACCCTTCTATCTCTTCTCCAGAGGTACCACAACAAAGTCGAAAAAAAGCTAGTTTCAACAGAATTGTCAAATTGTATTTGTGTTTAGATGCGGGTCTAACATATTAATAAATTGATATTACTCATAATATTATTCATATAAGCAAAGATTAATATTGTAAACAATATTAAAGTAAATACCTTCACTTCTAATTGCTAGTTTATTAAATTATATACAATATTTTATGAAAGGTTTTGATCTTTTTTCTTTTATCGACGTTGTGATGTAAACTCTTGTCAAGGGGTCTGGCACGAAAAGAGCTTTGGTAAGTTTCTGAGAAACAAAGGGAGCGAGGGGATTTAGTAATACTCAACAAAAGATCTTTACGAAAGATAATTAGGCAACTAACTGTCCTAAAACCTAATATAAAATATTTACCCATACATACCTCCTGTAAGCACTAATTCACATACAAAGGAAACAATTAATTACAGGTGGATTAAACAGAGTTTATAAAAAATTTATTGCAAGTTAATTTTAACTTTAACTCTGAAGACATTGTTTTGTGTAACCTGTGTGCTCAAATTATTGAAAAGATATTAGTTTATATCTAAGTTTTAAAATTGAAGAAGAAGAGCTGATAAATATGTAGTGTTTAATGTGAACAATAATCACTGATGGACATAATATTACTAAACCGCTAACTAGAGCTAATAAGACACCGTAGGTTAAGACAATTTTATCTAACATTTCAGTTTCCCCTTCCACATAACATTAGCTACGCCACTCCTTTCAAATATACCGTAATTTCTTGAAGGTTTTTAAACACTCCAAGTTTTGAATAGAGAAAAATAAGTTTTATTAAACATCAAGGCTTCCCTAAAGCTTGTCCATTACTTGTGAACTGGTTGCTGCGACCATAGCATTAATTCACATTGTTTATATTTTTTATCCAAAGTCACTTTGTTTTGTGACCAGGTCACTCACTGTCACTAGGCAATAGTTTTATAGTATGGCTACTTTCATACAAGTAACAAGGATATGCATGATGGCATTCCTTTTGCAGAAATCATGTTTCATGCAAATCTGTGTGCTATGGCCTATTCTAAACACACACATTTATTAGAATAAAAAAAAAGTTATGTTAAATATTGGGACTCTTTGCCTTTTATTGAAGTGACATTAATTGTTGTACTAAACGCTAAAACAGGTAATAGCTAGTTCTAAAATGTGTAACTGGATGCCTCTTTAATTATATCAGCATAAAGGTAACCATTTAGAGCATGTGTAAAATAAATGTGGAATAGCTAATTTTGACATTTATCTCACAAATGTCAAACCTGACATCTGTACACCAGATTACTGGATATATTAATTCATGAAATTAGATTTCTTTTAGCATTGCATTTTACATGTTGAGATTATATTCATATATATTAATTACACTAATGTGTTAGAGTTGAGGTAGGTTGAAATTTAGACGAAATGTATCCACATTTGTGTGGAGAGAGTGGAAAACTATTTAGGAATAACCACCCTCAGTATACTCGACATCGATTCAAACCTCGATCTCCCTGTTATCGGCAATCTAGTCTAACACAAGAGTGAGGTCTTTGACCATATGGCCACCAAAGCAGGTAAGTACATCTTTTAACTTGTTGGACTGTCATACAGATTCTCCCAATGGTGACCCAACTCTCTATACATTGCTCTGATAAAAATTATATTCAATTGTTTAAATTTACTTTTTTTTGCCCCTAAAGCTTTTTGTGCAATTGTGTTAGTGAGTAGTATTTAAAATTCTTAAGTATATTTATACCAAATAGGGGGGCAGGGCGAAAGGAGGATTAGACTATTTTGTCTATTAAAAGGGTTAATTTTGTTATTTAAAAAATTGTGCAATTTTTTTATTATAAGAAAATATGATGGTTATTTAGATATTATTTAGTTTTGACTAATTTTTTTTTTACCAAGGGAGGTGATATTCAGTCTTTCAGAATAGGGTTTCTGCCACTAATAACTCTTATTTCTGTGTCAGGAGCCTCCAAATGCTTAGGTAATAATTGTTTTAAACTCTTTTAATAGAGAGCATGCACACAAGCTTTGGATAGGAATTCAGTTAGGACCTGTATTTTTTAATTTAATTTCTTGATAGTCCAAGAAAGGAAATTAAATTTTGAGACTAATTTGTATCTTTTGTATTTGCCTCACAAGTTGTGAAAATTTACTTTTTCAACTGGAAGTTTTCTGATTGTGACTTGAACTAGTTATTAAATCTTGACTAATGGGGCAGTGTTGAAGTTCATTTGGAAAAAACATTAGTATTTGCCTGCAATAAGGCTGAAAAACCATACTGGGTGAAAAAAACAACTAGATCCAACTGGGAATTATACTACGACCTGCCAGTTCAGAATCATATTCATAATTGCAGACCTAGCTCGGTTAGTAAATGATTATGCTATCATTTTAAAATTTGTGTGAGCAAGAACTCGAGCCAAGATATTTTCGATACCAAACAAACACATTAAACACCTCCAGCTTAAGTCTAATTCTTTTTGTGGCTGAGTTTAAAACGAGTCCCACTGTGTCCCATAGGCCTGCAAGTGAACTTGAACGCATGGGCCGACGTGGGCCCTAGAACCACGCACCATAATTGGTTTCTAACCTTAGGTACAGCCCAAGGGATTGTATTCATGGGGATGTGGCTATCAAGTGGGGCCGTGTTGGGCTCAGAGAATATACCTACACCCTTGGCCCGGATAACTTGTTTTACAACAGTTCAAATACAAATAAAGCATGATTGTGTATTTTCAACATTTTGAACATCTCTCAATAAATATTGAAGCATTTTATGTTAAAATACCACCACACTACATAAAATTACATTATTTGAAAAAGTAATAAATTACATATTTAATTAGGCGACCTGGCGGTGTAAGGATAAGGTGTCAGACTTCTGTGCTGGGGGTCCGGGTTTCAATCCTTGGTCCCAGCACAAATTTATCTGATTGCCAAACCCTTCCTTCACCTCTGACAAGTCGTGTATTAACCACAACTTGAGAGTGTGTGGAATGCCAGGTCTCCACCATGGTTCGGATTCCACATTAAACTGTAGGTCCTCCATTTCATCTTGCAATCACCCTACCATTACACATCAGCGTGTGTATAACTTGAATGAGCATTAAGAGTAGTAAGCGGTGCTAATGATAATACATATTTGAAAAAAGTTGTGAATCCCATTGGAGCTACCAATAGGCTGTGGACACCAGTGGGTCTATGGACCACACTCAAAAAAACTTTTATTTTTAACTTCAATACATAAAAATATTTTTTGTTTAGTTATTATTTTTTTTTAATTTAGGCTTTTATACGAGTTGATTCGGGCCATAAAGTTAATTTGGTCCCAGGAATAAATTTGGACATCCACCTGGCTCTAAACATGTTATTAATGCATGCACACATTTGCACGAAGGGAGAAGTCAATGTTTGCTGTGTTTTATCATAAAGAATTGTGCTCTGAAGAGGGTCTGAACGAATTAAACAGCCTATTTATATTTGACTTTGAACCTGGATGTACAAACCTAAGCCACCTCTCTAAAATGGTGCACATATGGGGGTGACGGGGGGGGGG
>CABFVX010001124.1:19301-35538 GCA_902151425.1 Timema shepardi
GGGGGGGGAGGTGTGTATGGGGAAGAATGTTAAGGGGTCAGACACGAATCTTCTAGTTTCTCAAGATCATAATGTGTTTAGTTAATTCAAGGACTTGATGTCAGATTCAAGATTTTTATTTTTATCAAATTTGGAATATTAATGGTTTTAGAGTTCTAATACTGCTTATTAGTAAGAAAGGTATTATAATACCCATTTTCATAGAGGGAGATAAACAGAATGTCGTAGTTTTAAAGCCCTAATACTACTTATTTGGTGGGAAGGTATAACTCTCCTTTTCCAGAATGTAATAATTGTAAAGGTACAGTATCTCATTACTACTAGCATGCTATAAGATTTTATCCAACATAATTTTAGTAAGATTGACACCATATGCAGAGGAAATAATTGGGTATCATCAGTGTGGATTTCAACAAAATAGATCAACAATGGACCAGTTTTTTTACTGTTCGGCAAATATTAGAAAAAATGTGGGAACACATGATGATACATTAAAATTTGATCGATGTATATTAAATATACACAGATTTTAAAATGACCTATTATTCAGTTAAAAGATACAAATTATATGAAATTTTAGTTAATTTCGAGATACCCAATAAACTTGTCAAGCTAATTGAGATGTGTGGCAAGGTATGAGTTGGATGTCACTTACAAAATGCTTTCAAAACGCGTAATGGGTTGAATCAAGGAGATATACTTTCTCCATCACTTTTAATCTAACCTTAGGGTAATTCAAGAGCGTAGGAAAGGTTTAACATTAATCAGTACAATGCATTATGATAAGCAGATAATTTAGCTTTGTTAGGTAATAGTAAGGAAGCTATTTCAATAAATGCAGAAATTTTATTAGAGGCTGGTAAGGCAATAGGTTCAGAAGTGAATGCTGAAAAGATTAAACATATGATCACACAGAGAAAATGGAATGGAGATAATAATTTAGAGATTAATTTGGACAACATATTACTTGACAGGCTTAATGAGTTTAAATATTTAGGAACAATTTAAACTAGCAATAATGACATTATATTGGAATCGGCATGCATTTCCCGATTGTATTATTTTCCTCCACTCATTCAGTAAGTTGTTGACATTTCACATGCTTAAAAGAATATATAAAACAATTGTACTGATTGCTCTCTATGGTGTGAAACATGGCCCCTCACCATAAATGATGGGGGAAAAATTAGGGTGCTCAAAAACAAGGTGCTTAGGAAGATATCAATTAGGTTCAAAAAGAGATGAGGCGGTAGAGTAGAGGTTACATAATGATGAGTTACATAACCTACAAACATCACAAGACATTGTCAGGATAATCAAGTTTTGTAGATTATGGTGGCCAGGTCATGAAGCGTGAATGAGGAATCTAGAACCATGTTCTGTTTATAGACTAGCAAACCCAATGGAAAGAGACCATTAGGATAACCTGGACGCAGATGGGACGATAACATTAGAATGGAATTGACAGAGATATGGTTAAATGTGGTGGACTGGGTAGAACTAGTTAAAGATAGGGAAAGGTGGAATACTTTTGTAAGTACAGCAATAAACCTTCCAAGTTCCTAATGCCATTGAGTAAATAATTAAGTAATATTGGTTATTCATGAGTTTTTTTGGCCATCCCCAACATAACTATAGTAAAACTTAACAACTATACTCCATGGGGCCCGTGACGACAATTTGCATGGCTGTTACACAAATTTAAAACTTTAGTGATTTCATTAGCAAAAATGACAAATTAAATACTTAATAATGCATGTTTATGAACATGTGAACAAATGATCAAGCTTGTTTGTAATGTTATGTGTGTACAAGCATAAACTTGTGTGTATGGTAATAAAGGTAATTATATGACTAATAAATGTATTTTTGTGTGAAAATAAAGTTCATTATTTAGTAAACTTAGATTTTTGTCACACGTGGCTTGCTAGAGCCTTAACAGATGTCCATGTGGCCTTCGAGGAGAAAAGTTGGCCCACCTCTACTCCAGATTTAATTTTTTACTGAATTTATAAAGGTTGTACTGAACACATTTATTTATCGGGATTCAAAGATAAAGTGGTTTGGACTTGCAAAATATTGGAGTCAACTCATCTCTAAATAAAACTACAATAAAGAGAGAGAGAACTAAAGATTTGTTGAATGCATAGGCTAAATTCTAAGAACTGGCCTACAACTTGAAATTCAAATGTGTATTGTTACACACTTTAAAAGTGCTTCTAATATTATAAAATTGAAAAATTATAAAAATAACTTCATTTCAGAGATTATCTCTTCAAATAAAATTTGTGAGTAAAATACTGACTGGATAGCATACTACCTACTACTGGCAAGCCTGGGGGCGTACTGATTTCTCGATACTGATCTAGGAGGCCAAGATTTCAACTTTAGTCCTGTGCCCTAGGAGGTGCATTTTTTGCACCCATATTTTCCAACCTCTCCCCAGTCCAATAAAATGCATTAATTTACAACCTACCCCTTTCATATTATTTGCATCGGTTAAATAATTTATTGCCATTAACCACTTGACAAGCACTGAAACAATTAAAAACAGTATTGCTTCAAATTATATTTAGTAAATTTAATTTTCTTATATGATTGTCAACTTGAATTCTGGAAATTGGGGATTGAAAAGTTTTTTCCTTTTTAACTGAAATACATTTTTTTCATGCACATTATTTGAGTTAATTTTCAACCTAGTTATAATCATAGCGCCAAGTTGAAATTTTTTATTCCTAACTGATATTAAATTATATTGTATATTTTGTTTGCATGATACACAGAGTGTATACATATTTTTAGGTCCAGTAAATATGTAAATGTGATGCTCTTATATTAGATATTGTGTTAATTTTTAGGAATACTGTAATTTTTTCAGAAATAAACATATATTTATAAAATAAAATGTTCACTTCTATTTATTTATGTATTATTTTATTCTCATATAAATTTACTCTTTTTGTATTTTAAAATTTATAAATTAAATACTTAATTTAAGACACTTTTACAATATTAGTCCATAGTAAACTAATTTAGATGATAATGATTTTTTTCCCCTTTACTACACTAACATTACATAAATTTATTTTTGTGACCTCTAACAAACACATTCAGTTTTATAGTAGTACATATTAATTCATAATTCACATATAATTGCATATCTTGGTGAATTAACTATTTAAAAGAACATTTCCCAGGAAAAATTTAAAACCCTCAAAGGTGAACTTAATTAAACACCATTTATGTAGGCTATTTATAATTATTATTACTGCACAGTAATTCGGGTAGGTCTTCAGTAAAGCTGTTCAACTTTTATCACTACTACAGGAGACAGAAGTGGAAGGAAGAATTGGCAAGACTGGGAAGTTGCATATATTGATTTGGCTGAATCCTGAAGATACAGACATAATCAAATCTACATTCAGCACTTGTGAAAGGAAGGAGTTGCAAAGAGAAATTGTATTCATACAGAGACACTTTGTAACACTTCCTGTAACCACAACCAAACTTGAAATGTAAAGTTTACAATATTATCCAAATCCTTGGAGCTCTTCCATGAATAATTGATTAGTAAACCTCCCTTGGTACCATAATCATGTTAGTATCATAACCCTGTATTTAACACATAAATTATAAAGGTAGATTAAAATTTAATATATTAGCTGTTATAGTGAGAAAATGGATTAGCCAACACCAGTAAAAAAATCTTGAAAAGAAGAAGATCAAATAACATTTACCTAAGGCAATAAATATAGAAGTTGATAAATGTATGGAGGTCTGTGATTCACAAGTGATTAGAACCGTGCTTGGTTAAATTATCATTGACATCAAGGGGAATGTTTGATAAATGTGTAGAAATGTAGTTATCTCTATGGAAAAATAAACATGTAAACTATGGACCATGTCACTTTAAGGACACCCTTGTCTGCGCTATTAGTCACAGGCTCAAAGGCGTTTGGCTCACAGCAGACTGGATTTCAGATGACAAGGTCAAGATTCAAATCTTAGCTGGGTACACTGGAAGATGGTTTTCCAATTCCCTTTCCACCTTAATAAGGTTGTGGCCTCTGTTCTCAAATCTTAGCCCTTATATTAAATCATTTATAACCATAATGTTGAACTTAGTTGTAGAATAAAAAGTGTACAAGATTCTAATAGCATATTGGGAGTTTTTTTAGTACTGCATCTTACTACCTGTTCAGGTTATATGCATATATACTAATTACGCTAATGATTTAGGGATGAGGAAGGTTGAATATGTGGCCACCTAAGCATTAGCAGTTAAGCCTAATAATACAAAATATACAACCATATATAAAGACCAAAGTAATGACTAGTCAATACTTAAATCTCAAAAAGAGTTAATAGCCCACATGTCAAACAATTTTAACTACACCCTCATCAGTGCTCACATGGTCTGAGGCAGTGGTATTCGTTTTAGGGTACACGAATACATCTTGGGGGGTATGTAAAATTTAAATACATATATATTATTTAATGATAAACACTGAATAATCAATGACAGATATATGGTTAGCCACAAGAGACCTGGACATGCGAACTGGGAGTGCCAGTATTTTTCTCTCCACCCTAGATGTAAATTATAAAATATGTGTAACTTTCAATATGCACCAACAACTTTGGAGGAGCAAAGTTTAAAAAAATTCATATCTGGGGGTACGTAAACAAAAGAGGCTGAAATATCACTGGTCTAAGATATCACTCTTGCGATAGACAACTACCGGTGACAAGAAGATTGGTGCTTAAATCTTGGTCAGGAATACTGAGGGAGTTTGTTTAGTTGTTGGTCAGGAATACTGAAGGAGGGTGTTTTTTTCCTATAAGGTTTCCCACTCTCCCTCTATGCAAACACAGGTATATTTTCTCTAATGTCTACCTTCGTCAGCCTTAACCCATGAGGGGAAATATTCAGATAGCTCAGACGAATAGTAAGAGATGGAGTATATTCAAATAATATTTAAAAGTGCACTGTTCTTATAAGAGGTAAGTTTATAGCTCCTTAGTATCTAAAAAACCACTTCCTTTTTTGTGGTCAGTTCAAGATTACTCAACTTTACAAGTACCACCACAATGTTGGCAGACATTTTAGTCCTTTATAGACTCATTGCACTATCATAAACTAAAAAGTACATACTACACATGTGCCTTACATATCTTGTCACTTATGAGTCAATAAATGGGCGTGTCATAAAAAAAACTTGCCACACTTGTGAAGCTACATTATGTGTAAAAGGTCTAAGAAAGCAATTAGTTGCCTTTATTGTTAGTTCCACAAATTATATAAGATTTCGCACCAATTGCTATCCAACAACATCAATTAAATAACTAAACTAAATGTGTGTTCAAAGCATGTGTGTTAAATGTGAAAAAAAAATATATAAATTTCAGTTAATTAGTGTAACATAACTTTATTGAATGCTATAAACACGTGAAAGAAATCATTGATTTATTTTGGCAAATTAAAATTATCTCTTTTTCAAAGTCAGTAAGTCAACACACTGTTAAAAAAGGTGATGTTCTTCAAACAAAAATTGTTGTCTTAACTCTGGGTTTTGTAAATCTACAACGTCCTTGTTTTACTTCTTCCTAAGCATATAATGTGAATGGGTAGTAATATATAGTGCTAAAAAACTTTTTTTCCCCCCTTTGAGTGGTATAATGAACTATTACAACTTCATTTTCACATTATTAGTCACCAAAATAACTTTATCTTGTTTGTAGCTATAATTTTTTAATAACATTAAATTTTGGAAGGCTATTTAGATCATAACAGAACTCATAGGCATTATCAAATGGCACTCAAGAGTGTAAAACACATCTTTTATGGTTCTATCCTTATATTATTAACTGTGTATGACTATAACACTGGTTTCAACTTGGATACAAAGTTTCCTGTCATATTTGAAGACCCGCAGCACAATAGATCAGGCTCCAGGTTAAGCTACTTTGGGTTTTCCGTCATTCTACAGCAGAGGGGGGTAAATATGTACAGGTAAGAAACAAAATAAATTTTAAATTTGTTATTGATTAATTGTAAAGCAGAAATATGTTTCTTAAGGCTTTCCAGCCGTTGCTTGAATGATAACTATTTCCAGGCTTGAGCAGCATTCAATTGATTCTGAAACGTTTGAATTAGTTTGATCAAACTGGCTGTCTGGAAATAATTTAAGCTCAGAAATAAGATTGCAAAGTGTATATTATAAGAAGGTTACAAATCCATTTACTCAAATGGTTAATATATTGTGTGTGTGTGTGTGTGTGTGTGTGTGTGTGTGTGTGTGTGTGTGTGCATGTTTGTGTGCTCAAGCATTTGTACTAAGAACACCAAAGGAAGGGGGTTATCTGGCATTTAAATAAACTACTAGATTTACTTTTATATTGACATATATAATACAGTAATCTTTCAATTATTCCTCTATCGGTTAATCAGTTTCTGGATTATCTGTGCATCAATCCAGGAATTTTGTTCCATGTTCAATTCTCAGCTATGTGTCAACTAAGCTTCCAAGCAAATTGCGGAATTTGGAATGATCATTGTTGGCCTAATAGTATGGTAAATATCAAACTATTTTTCTATATAGTCTGTTGTTTAAGGACGTATACATTTACTATTAAATTGGATTATTCTTATGTCTGGATTATCCATGCAACTTCTCTTTCTCACCAACCCAGTTGAGAGTATTCTATAGATACAATTTTACAACATTTAATAAAAAAAAAAATTCTAGAGCTGCCTGTTACTAAACTATATTTAATATGCATACAGGTTTATACCCGGTTCATATTTGTTGTGGTAAATTCTGTCGACAGCCAAACATCTAGAGACATTGGTTTGAATTTTGACTCTAAAAAATGTAGTCTTAATGTGATGTGTAAGCATTCTTTATGTGATTTACAATACGGTCTCATTTGCTGATATCACTTAAGTATTATAAACATGTCAAAAGATAGGTTTAATAAAACAAGCAGGGATTATTGTTGACATTTTAATTCAGTAGACTCTTGACCTACTAAATCTCTTCTCACTTATCACTAATGTCTATTCATGGTAACAATGGCATTTTCTTTACAGTTGAACAAGTACTTAACAGAATTATGTATCCTTTCACCCCCACAAATTGGTTTATCTACCTAAACATATGTCAATTTACATGACTTAGCAAAGTGATAAAATATATTTGAATTTAGATATAAATGTGATCAAGAACATACTATACTAGGTGGGCTATAGATAGTAATGGTGATAAATCTGAGCCATGGCGGAACCCTTTAAACGTTGCTCCAAATAGCTGTGACAAGAAGAACCTATTAACATGTTATTGGTATGACATGTGTCCCCTCATGTAGAGTCCTCATAGGAGCACCAAGAGGAAATTCTAGCTTAGGCAACCAGCGCAACATACCAGAGCCTGGACTTGTGTTCACTTGCTCCTTGGAGAGGCCGTACCGGCGGTGTGAGGAACAGGAACTGGACCCTACAGGTATATATGTGTTGAAATAACATTTGTGAATGATTTGTTTATCATTGATTGGTTGTTATAAAAATAAATAGTATGACGCATCCCTATATGTTTTTTCATATAGTATATTATAGTTTGAAACAAAATTTTCAAAAATCACTTTTCAGTAACTACCAAAAATCCAATAGCTTACCAATAGCAGTAGCTTACCCATTTTGAACCAAATCGTGTCATTATCAAATCCATTTTAAATTTTCAAAAATTGGTCATCGGTAAGCTACCCTTAATCCTAGAGATAGAATTAAAATCATGATTTCACCTTGAGATATGATCATCTACCATCTAAATATAAGGTTCGAATGAAATCCATATACTTGTTTTAACTGTAGCTCCATGCACAGACAACCAAAGGGACAAAGGGTTATTTAAAACCCATTCTTTTGAGATCGGAGGCACATCAAATGTCAAAATCCATCATAATATCGAGGTTGAAAATATTCATTATTTCAATACTTTCTCTTAATAGGGAGTGGGGAAGTAAAAATTGAAAAGTACCAGTTATCGCTTGTCTACAACCAGTCATAATCTTTTTTTCATATACGCTCTGCTCTCGTAATACCTGTGTTTATTTGTTCTCTGCTTCAAAAGGAACTAACACTCTACATAGAAGTGTTGCTATAAATAAATGGAAATAATATGAATTATGGCTAAATATAGATGAGCATTGAAGTTCATAATATTTATTTCTGAGTGGCTGAACACAAGCCAACATTACAAGATAAACAATGCCCCAACAAGCGGGCTATTTTTGACATACGATAGTACTGATGCAACTGATTCTAGATGGCCTTTTATAGTGGATTTGGCACCACTATTTTATTCAGAGACTATAATAGAACCTCGTTAATCCAAAATAATTGGGACCAAAGCTTGTTCAGATTATCAAAAATTTGTATTAGGAAGAAGAATATGTAAGGTTCATTGAGGAGATAGAGTATCTCCCCACATTTTTAATAACATTTGAATGAGTTTTAACAAATTTACATTTATTTTACTGATGAATTACACTTAATATGTACTATAGTTTTACATTTACAATATGCATTCTTACATTATAATAATAATTATTTTTAGCTACAGGAAAACAAATTGTGTTGACAACAACCTGTAAATATTTAGCATTTATTATTACTGTTTCTTACAACTATCTTTTAACTTTGAGTTTTTTAACCGATAAAGTAAATTTTATTTGACCTAGTTTGTTTTCCCCCCTCATTTTTTGAAAATTGAGTTCAGATTACCTCAAATTTGCACTAGCAGAGTTCGGTACAACAGAATTTTGCTTTACTTAAAATGCTCTGCCAGGATTCTAACTAAGGATCATAAGAGCTGTTAGATGGACATTTAACTGCTTTTTACTCTCTTTGGCTATGGTAGGTGTAAAACAAAATGTATTAGAATTTATTTTTTTAGAGAAACCAAAATTAAGTTAATTTAAGAACTAATAAATTATACTCACTTTCAATCGATAAAACATAGTAGGTAACTTGTGTTCCACAAGATAACATGGAGAGCTTATAATTTTATTAATATGCTAAAATATACATCTTCTTACATTTGTGGTGACATATTCCTATCTATAATGTTTATATTGTGTGAGATTTATTTAAATTACTTAAGGTATGTTCACTTTTGTGTTTATGTACAAGCATACCAACGATAGATTAGACAAATCTTACAGTATAAATATCGTAAGATATAAATATGAAACATCAAATGGAAAAAAACAAAATTGCCAACAAATCAATACAAATACAAAATTACCTTAAAAGCTCATAATAATCAAATTATCATATTTTTAATTTGAAAGTAAATAAATATCTGAAAGTTCAAACACTTTATTGTTAACAATTCAAATAGTCATGACTTTATTTTTTAAAAACTTGTATTTATAGTAAGAGCTTTTTTATAAACGTTTTTAAAATTTATTCTTAGTGATAATTTTTATATATATTTATAAATTATATAATTCATTGATTTGCTCTTTTATTTATTCAAGTCTAACTTTGACTACTTCTAATATGAAACTACTCTTGTTAAGATATTATAACTGGGTGATAACACTAAATTATGCAAACAGCTTGAATTAACTAGTTTTTTCAATTTAAAGAATATGGTTTTTAACAACATAATTAAAATAAACAAAAACATGATACTGTTACTCACATGGTGGTCTCATGGTCTAAAAATGTGAGGCTCACAATCAAATGGATTGCTAGTGACTGGGAGGTTGAGGTTTGATTCTCAGCCAAGTGTGCTAAGATGGTATTTTATATGTGATTAATTACTGTAGCTTTTCTCATATTCCTTCTATTGACAATGTAGGCATAATCCTTTTAGCACTCTCCCAATCTCTTGAAATAAGTCATTAATAGCCTGGGTGTGCAAAATAAAGAGAGAAGTTGTTCTAATAATTTCATATGGATGATGCAGGCAATGAAAGAAGTCCTCCGTATGGCTCAATCTACTTTGATCATAAAGACGGGGCATGGATAGGAGGCTCTATGGACATCCAGACACCTGAGAATGGAGGCAGAATAGCAGTGAGTAGTAACAATCATCTGTCGATTTTGAGGAATACAAGGCGGTCACTGGGCTGTGTAGTCGGAAGCAGTTTTGGGTAGTCTTTAGTCGGTAAAAATGTATTTTATGATTATGTTCATTAGTAAGGCAACAAAGCTTGGTAGACCAAAGCAACATGCTGACAAAGAAAATATGAAGTATTAGTGAAAATGTGGAAAACTGTGGAAGCGGTTAAGTCTTTGAGATTAGGAAATAAAAAATTTCAACTGAAAACTATTTGAATGATAATTCTGAGAAAATACTGCAAATGAGTCAGCAAAGAAACAAGATTGAGAGGGTCAGAATAGTGGTAAGGAGGTATGAGGGTCATCCAGCTATCAGCCTCCAAGTGCTTGCGGTTTTTAAAAATACAAACAATGGCAGTTTGAAAACAGCCTACCTGAAGGTATGTGTGTGTTATAAATACTGTGTTGTGTAATGAGTTTAGTTGTGCTAGTTTATTTTGCGGTGCAAGCTAGTGTTAATTAACTAGCTATTGTTTATGTTGAACTGATAAACTTATTCAGAATGCTAAATTTTGTTTCCTAAGGTAACACTATGAATTACAATTTACATACAAAACCATCTAGTCTACGTTCGTTTTAGTAGGAGTATTCTTTTAGAAAATACCCTTTTTTGTCAAAATTGATAACATTTTACTATAATTAAAAGTGTGTATAATTGGTATGAGTAATAAGATTCGATTAGGGGGAAAAAAGGAAATGTTAACTTACATTGGCCATTCAGGAAGAATTTTAAATACTTCCTTCAAAACTTAGATAAAGGTTATTTGGGTATATTATGGCAACTGTGCTTATAATATAGAAGTGATTAGGCACCAACAGTTCTGCTATGCTAGATACATGAAATTACTTGAGATTTGATAAAAATTGGAGCTTGTGTATGTAGGTATGTGGACATCGTTGGATCAATGTTTTTAATCAAGACTATCTGATGATTGGAGTGTGCTACATCTTGCCGCCAGATACCTCAACTGTAGTAGATAAACTACTTCCTCTTGTGGAACCAGGTAATTTTACTAGAAGGTGGGAGGAGGGAGTTAAGGGGTTTGAGGATTCAGGGTGAAATTGAGACATTTTAGTTAACTATATACAGTCTTTGTTGCAAAATGTGGTCCAGTCAGGGCTATAAATACATATTTTCCACTTACTTACTAGCCTAAATGTGTATGATAGAGTTGACTTGTTTCTCAAATCTCAACTAAAAAAAACTACTTGCTTCTTGAAAATTTGGAATAAGTTTATAACCCTCTAAAGTTTACTAAAAAGCTTTTAGATACGGTACATTATTCAACTATATTTGAATTAATTGTATTACTTTTTAAGCTAAGCACAAATTTTTCTAAGCCTTCTAGTTTGACTTTCTTATGCAACAATATATTCAAATTTACTTGATGAGAAAATATTGGTGTATTAATAGAGAATCAAACCTAAGCCAAATAGTTGAGTAATTAAATGCATTCAGTCCAAAATACTTTTGCAACCCACTTTTGGCAAAACATTTCCAATTTTATTTTAAAATCTTACATTTCAAACAAATGTATACCTTACCTTTTAGGACTTAATTACATTATAATAAAGAAAATTGTTTGATTTCAGATAAGAAGCTATACACATATCCAGATAGCAGAACAATATATAATTATGGTTTGGGTGAGGCAGGAACATCGGTCCATTTTCCTGACACAGAGAGTGTGGGTCCCATTTAATTAATAAATAAACTTAATAATAACCTTTTTATGATAAAGAAGCAAATTATTTTCTTAATACTATGCATGAAATAGGGTACAGGAAAATGAAATATGTTAAAAAAACAAATAAAAGGAATAAATACCATATGACTTTTACAATGAAAAGAGAGCACAGTTCACTCCTTACACTGCCAGCATTGAACAAAGAGGAATACAGTTTACATTTTTCACTGCTGCCACTGGCCTAAAGAGGACCACAGTTCATTCTGTACACTGCTGCCACTAGAAGAAACGGTAATGGCTATCTCTGGAAGAACACTGCTCATTATTGCCTAATCCCTTAATCTAGGGTGTTGTTCTATCAGAACTCTCCAAGAGGCAGTGATTACCTCTTAGTCTAGTGGCAGCGGTGCACAGTATAAACTCCATTCCTCTTTATTCGGGGACATCAATGTAAATTATAAACTGTATTCCTATCTGACAGTGACAATAGTGTAAAGTATGAACTGTATTCCTTTCATCCCAGTAGTAAGAGTAGGTATGTTTTTACCTATTTATCTCTCCTGTATTTTCTTCAATGATGATGCCTCAAAGAGGGAAAAATTATTTTCCTTGAATAGTTATTTATAAAGCATTATTTGTTATTTGATTGTGGTAAAATAGTCACAAGTTTCATTGCCATTTAAATTCATCACTATTCAAAAAAACACATTCTCATAAAATCTAAACTATTTTGTTTATTTTAGTAAATATTAGTGTTATTGTGTCAATGAACCTAGATAAAGAGTGTGTATTTTAAAGAAATACAAATGTATTTGACTAAAAAGGAAATAGGCAATCACACGGGTAAAAATAAATGTTGGAAAACATATCCTAGCCTTCAAAGCCTGAGTATGGAGCCCCCATTTGATCCTGTCACTTATTACCTATCTTTTTATATTTTCAGGGTAAATCAGAAATGTTAATTGGTTCACCAGGAGTGTTCAACTGGAAGGGTAAGATCAATTAGTTATACTTTAATCAGTGCCATCGTTAGAATGAAATGTATGAGGAGAGTTTCAATAACTGAGATTATTTTTCAAGGCGGTTATTTTTATCACAAACATATTTTCTTATAACAAATACGGTAGAGTAGGGAAATTTTATGAATGCTAGTTGTATTCTGAATTTAGTATAACAAAGTTTTTTTTCTGGCCCACCAAAATTAGGGCCAAACTTTGTTGTTCATGGTTGTTCAATTGCTGAGCGAAATCTAAAAATATTAAACACCCTTAATGTTGATTAAAGTGCCCTTGTTTTTACAAAACCTTAATTTAGATTTTCCTGGTATTTAAAACTAGAAACTTTGAAATATTTTAAACAAAGTGGTATATATATTGCCTACACTGTTTTTTTGAGCTTGAGACTTGGGTGGGAGCTGTCTTCAGCCTCCTCTTCTTCGTAAAAAGGCTTAGCAAAACCACTGCTATTAATTATTCTGTTTAATAGTTTTGTTTCATTCATTTACTTTTTTTTTAGTTAACATTTCACTATCAAAAAATTGTATGTGTGTGTGTGTGTCTAAATATATATATATATACACACACACATTCAAACTATAAAACAAGTTAAAAGTTCTGAATTTTTTACTCTTCCTTCACACTGTTTACTTTCTAGAGGTTCTAAGAATGCTTCTCAAATTTAAATATTAAAAATAATATTAGCTCCACAAACAAAACAAAAATCTTGCTTTGTTACTTTTATTTTATGATAGATTTGTCTGCTACATTACTTTTGTCAATACAGCATCTGCCTACTAACCTTAGGGTCCAAGGTTCGATCCCCAGTGAACGCCAAAATCATATTATTGTGAAATTGGGTATTTTCACTTACATGATAAATTGCCTATCAGTCAAGTATGTGGCCACTTTATCTGGCCCAGAATTAAGTTAAGATAATACATTAATACAAATATATTTGTATTAAAAAAAGTAATATATTTTTCCTCCACAGGAACAGTTATCTTATTCACAGAGAGTGACTCACTACCTGGCGGAACAAACAAAAGACAACTAAGTTTAGATCCTTTGGGAAAAGTTGTTGTTGCAGACCCCAACCAAGTGAACTTGAAATTTTTTGATTATTTTGGTAGGTGGTAGTTAAATACTAATTTTGTGATAATAATAATATTGATGGGTTGGTGCCATATTTGTGATATTCTAGGCCTTAATTTTTGTTCTCATTTTAAAACTCAAATTAATCACAGAAACTTACCTAAAGTTATTTGATCTCCATTGCTTTCGTATTTATATAATACAGATAATTACAAAAATGGTCCTATGGCTAGAAACTAGACACAAAAGGTTAAATGAATACCAGTAATTTGTATATTGAGAATCATGTTTAAAATTAGGAGAGATTGTCAGCATACTTATCTTAGTGGTACTGAAGTATAAATTGTTTAGATATAACACTAAAAAACACAAACATATTTTTAAGAACCAGCTTTCACTGCCACAGGCAGCCTCATCAGGTCGAGAAACTAGAGTGATGCTCTTGGTTGAACTGCAAGGTTAATTGTCACTAACTGATTGTTTTTAGATTTGATTTCACTGTGTGGATGGTATTGCCTGGATTGAAAGTTAAAAACTTAAAGTTGTGTTATATATTATTATTGTGAGATTGAAAATGATAATAAATGTGCTGGTAGGAAGGAGAGGAATTACCTAAGGTTGAGAGCCTGTCTGGATTTGGTAATATAGTGATGGGCTAGTTCCCAGGGGAACTTCAATCCTCCAACATTACACAATATAGCTTCATATAACCCCCAAGAGTAATATACAAACAACCAGCCAATGTGCACAGTATACTTGAAAACCCAAACTTCCAGACCCACCTATTCAACCCGAACCCAAATAAATCTCAGGTCCAGTTCCCTGCATCCACACCCTCGACCAAGCATGTGATTCTGAAAACCAAGTCTACCAACTGGACTGCAACCAGTGAATGTCAATGGTAATCACATGATACAAGAATGAAAGATAAAGATAACCCTTTAGCAACACTTGCCGAAGTCCGTAATCTGGACTTTAAGAAGTGTTACTCCACCAATGTGCTCAAATCCCCCCACAAAGATATCTGCATTGCTTCACAATTAAGGATATGGGAACTAGCCCATCAATATATCACCAAATCCAGACAGGCCCTCAACCTTGGTAATTCCTCTCCTTCCTACCAGCACATTTATTATCATTTTAAATTTTACAATAATAATAATATATAGTGCTACCATCCACACAGTTGGATCATAATTTTTAAAAAAACCAGCTGGTGACAACAAACCTTGTAGTCCATCCAAGAGCATCACTTTACTTTCTTGAGATGATGAAGCTGTCTGTGACAGTGAAAACTTGTCCATAAAATAAAAATGTGTTTGTGTATTTTTTAGTGTTCTATCTATACAATATATACTTCAGTACCACTAAGGTAAGTATTCTGACAATCCCTCTTAACTTTAAACATGATTTAGCCTAGTAATATCTTCCAAAGAACCATAATATATTGAAAATTAGAAACTATTTTTATACAAACAACATTTATTTAATCGTTTGTGTTTTTGTATTTACTGAAAATTAAAAAAAATACATTTAACCAAGAAACAATGAACTGAATAAGTGGCTACTGACTTTCTAATAAATGATCCAATTAAGGTTATTTTAATGAAGAACCATCATAACCAACATATCAAAGAATTGAACTACTCCATTCTTATTATAAATTATTAGTATATAATTAGTGTTGTTTTTGTGATGAACAATTATTCATTAGCACCAAATAATCAAAATATAATACACGTAGGTACCTATAAAGATATGCCGAACCATGTGTTTATAACTCACCTGCATAAAAAACAATTATATAACAATAATGTCTTTTAAAAAATAGGTTAGGATCATAGTTGCCAATTATCATTAATCGCAAGACTTATATTTCCAGGCTATCAAGTAAACTCTGGTCGTTTCTTTGGAAAAAATGTTCTCTACTATGTTAGCAGCGCACCTAGGGCTGCTGATTATAAAGGGATGGTGAGTTATGAATTTCATGTTACTTATTTCATCCTTATTTAGAATTAAAATCTATATCATTTGCACACTGTTTATTGTTTTAGTTATAAATTGTAAGTTTGAATCCTTGTTTACTCGAATCCTAATTCCTATACTAGAATTACAACAAAATATCTTGAATACAAATCTGAAGGCCTGAACTTAAAATCATAATTTCATGCTATTGCTATAGTAAATTATATCTACATGTATAATTGAGAAAATACGACATTTTAGTTTCCTTTGGCTATCAAATAACATAAAGAATAACAAAGTAAATTAAAAGGAATTATAAAAAGGATTAATTCACTCAAAAAATGGCCTCCTTTTTTTTTTTTTTT
>CABFVX010001124.1:42904-189177 GCA_902151425.1 Timema shepardi
GGGGGGGGGGGGGGGCTCAGATTATTTTGCCCTGGGCCTCACATTTTCTTAAAATGGCCCCAGGTGGGATATTAACATTCTACTGTTCTTGACCAGTTTCTCCCAAATTTTAATACCAAAGTGTCAAAACTAGCTAGAAATTGTTTGTTTGCAAACAGGGTGAATTTAAGAATCCTATTGTTGGAGAGACAATAGACGGCTACTCTCCTGGTGGGAGGTTTGGCTCTGCGATAGCTTCTCTCGGAGATTTGGATCAAGATGGGTTTGATGGTAAGTCTTAAAGATATTTTAAAATCACAACAATCATTTCAGCACATCACTTTAATTGAGTCTTGGGTCTTGAAGAGGAAGAAGGAGATACCAGATGCTGGATTCAATCAAGGTTGGAGGCAGCTATTAAAAAACCAAGAGACTGAGAGGAGCATCATATCTGACCTACCAAGAGGCAGAACTACACCTGATGATAACTTAAAATGAAATGTGTTCACTTTAAGGGTGTTACATGGGGGAGTACTGGGAAATTTTGCATACGTTTGGAAATCCCGGGTTATTCATAAAGCGGTTTGGTATTTTAAAATATTGTTTTCACCAAAATATAGGCGACAATTTTTTACCAATTAAAAATTTTAAATTCCAAGTTTAAAACGTTTTAAAAATGTGTGATAACATAAATAGAATTCTAAAAAACAATTTCACATTATCTTAAAAAAATTGCTGTAACCCTATCAAAATATGACTTTTTTTTAAAGAGGAAGACTAGATCTGGACTTAAAACTTTTTGCTTTAATCTCAGAAGTATAAATTTTCACTTAAAGCATCGTTGAAATATTTTTTTAAACTTTTAGCTCAAAATCTAAATTTTTTAACTGGTCAGAAAGCTTGCTGATAATTTTCGCCTACAGTTTGTTGAAAACAATTTTAAAAGATAAAAATCAACTTCTTAAATAATGCAGTATTACTACACTTCTGCTATGCCTCTAAGTGTACACAACTTTAAGAGCAGTCTCCTTTGGGCCTTAGCACAGAAGGCAGACATACTTAATTGCCGTTTCTTAAATAATATTTTATCCAGTATCTCTCAATATAATCTTTTTAAAGATGCCTTTTACTTCTCATGGTTGTTTATCATGGAATGATTGATATTGCTTAAAAATAATAGATAATTTTTCACCGCCAAGGCTTAGCCTCTTTTTTTTCCTTCATATTTTTTTAAATGGTTCTATTTCTTCAGTTGAACTCGTGAGCTTAAGGTTTGATTCTTACTGCCCACACTGGACATGTTTATTCACGATTTGGTTCCCAGTACTCCCTCCAATTAAATACAGAACAGTCCTCTGAATTATATGTATATTATAGAATTTATTATCATCAAACAATTTAGGTTTTAACCTATTTTTCATTACAGATAGTTTTTATCTTATTTATTTTAGCTATATTTATTTATGGTTGTTGAGTTCCTCTCCATATTTTTCAGCGGTTGTAATGGGAGAAGAGGGGCTAATATTGTTTTCTTTAGGTGGACAGACCCCATAGCAGCTCACACCAGTTATGTGCACACACCTAAATAGCCACATGAAAACCATTGTATTTTGTTTCTTGGAATTTGCAGTGCATTTTTTTTTATTTCTTTATACCTTATAATATTGCTTATTGGCCGGAACTAATATTCCTCTTTCTCTTTAGATCATTTTCTTCTTCTCATCCCTCACTACTTTTTTTTATAGATTATGTTTTGGGGCTACACCTTGGCTCAAAATTATTAGTGAAAAATGATAAAATCATCAAGAGTTTCTTTCACTGTCATATGTCATAGATATTGTAGTGGGCGCACCATATGAGAAGGACCGTGGTGCCATATACATTTATAATGGCAGACCTTTAGGCCTCACACCCAAGTACAGCCAGAGAATACTTGCCGAAGAAGTTCATTCTGTACTGCGGGGGTTCGGCATCAGCTTTTCTCGTCCAACCGACATAGATGATAATAAATATAATGGTAGGTCCTTTGTGTTTAAAAAAATAGCTAGACATGGGGCCTTTGAATTGCCGATTCCTTAAGAATATTCATGATTCTAATATTTTATAAATACATTTGAAATTTGCAAAGAATAATATTTTTTCTTCAAATTTGGAATTGGAATCTGTTTCATTGATCTTATACAACTTATGAGGTATTGGTGGTTTAGACTAATATAATTAATATAATTATAGGAATAACATCCTAAGATAGGGAGAATCAAATAGCCAAAGCTATTATGTTTATTTTAGTGAGGATTTACTCGCATCTATATATCATATTCTGAAAATTGAAAAAATGACACCTGGATACAGGAAGGTCTCGGGTTCGATTCCCGTGTCCAGGTGTCATTTTTCTATTTTCAGACGAATGTGGTGAGCTGATCTTGGCTCATAAATATTTTATAATGTTCTTATATGCATATACTAGTGCAGGAAAATAAAACAATTTGATATAATACAATAAGATGAACCATTAAACACGCAAAGTAAAACTTTGTTTACATTCTCGCTCTACACTCTTGCCATTAGGGTACGAGTGAAAGATCAGACGAGTTCTCGCCTTGAGACAGGTGCAGTATACAATGTCCCAAGATCTGGCACAAGTCGGGTCAACAGCTCAATTCCCGATGTGGCCATGATTATACAGGGATCATCAATTGCTTTGACTAAGCCTTTGAGTTATGTTTGTGCTTGAATCAGTCATAGACTTTTAAGAGAGCATAAAGAAGTAACTGTAGTATGTTCTAAGACTAACAAGTTCCAGTTAGTTTTAGTATGAGGAAGCCATGCGCAAAAGTGTAGAAAGGGCGCATTCAGGGGGTCCAGACCCCATGAAATTTGTTGTACTCCCAGCCCCACTACGCTTTGTTGGACTACCTCTTTAATAGTTGGCCCCTATTACATGTACAAACTTTACGTTATAGCGTTTTACTTTCACTACAGTTTTAATTGTATATGTCATCAACCAGATACTAATTAATATTTTAAAATTCACCTTCAATATGCCCCTCGTAAAACTTCTGATTGAACCAGTAACTGTGTAGTTCTGAAGGGTCACTGTTGAACTTGTAGTTTAGCAAATACCTCAAAAAGACTAGGACACAAACAACATCTTGGTCATTAATTCATCACTGTGAAAGTGTAAACTCACATCTCACCAATGATAATTTTTTTGCTCATGCCAGGAATCGAGCCTGGGACTCCTAGTTCAGTAGACAAACACACTATCGACTGGGTTAAGGTGTCGGATTTTTTAGTTGTTCAATACTATAACTTCGTGTCAAGCTCGACTACTGAGGACGAGGAGCTCTAGGTTCGAATCTCGGTCGGGTGAACTGGGGGTGGTTTTTCCTAAATGGTTTTCCACTCTCCCTCCACGCAAATGCGGGTTCACATTCCTCTAATTTAACATTCCCATTTTACTAATCCATTACCGTAGTTAGTACTTAAAGCGTATAACCCGAACAGGTAGTAAGACGTGGTGCTAAATATTATTATTAATACTATAACTGATATTTTAGGTACATAATAACATCACATAAAGTACTAAAACATCTTTATGGAGTTTAACATCACCAGTGAACTATTTAGATTCTTGATTTTTCTTGGCAATAAACATCCCCTTATTAAAGTGAACCCCAAGCCATATGTATTGTTTTTAATAAATCTTCAAATAAAATTATTGATTGGGCTCTGAACACAAAACCCTTAATGGTAAAGTCATAACTGATGCAGCTGTAATAAATTTGTCTTGCAATTCTAACCAATTGCGGGCTGTGCTTTGCCATTTTGGTCGTAGCCAGTTTATGTCAGTATTAAATATTGATGGGTGTCTTGTCAGATGTAGCAGTTGGCTCCTTCTTATCCGGACACGCGGTGGTGCTGCGATCAAGGCCTGTGATCAGTCTGGGAATGTCACTCACATCCACCACCACAAAGCTCCAGCGAGAGGACCAGAGCTTCAACGTGACCGTGTGCATGTGGTACAAGGGGGTCAACATCCTGGTCGACAAAGTGGGTGAGTGTGTGTATGCATGTGCGTGTAGTACAAGGGGGTCAACATCCTGGTCGACAAAGTGGGTGAGTGTGTGTATGCATGTGTATGTGGCACAAGGGGGGTCAACATCCTGGTCAACAAAGTGGCTGAGTGTGCGTGTATGTGTAGTACAAGGGGGTCAACATCCTGTTTGACAAAGTGGGTGAGTGTGTGTGTGTGTGTGTGTGTGTGTATGTGTATGTGTATAAATATATATTTAGAAATACTTCAATCAAGGATTCAATATTAAGTTTTATTTTTATTGTATTCAAATCAAATTTATTTTATGTACATTTTAAATTTGAACTTTTTCTGTTACCACTTCAATGGCTGCATAGTCTAAAGCGTCACTCTCACAATAGACTAAACTGCTGATGACGGGGAGATTGTGGTTCAATCCTGGTCGGATGTACTGAGGGTGATTTTCCTAAATGGTTTCCCAGTCTCTCCATGCAAATATGGGTACATTTCCTGTAGACTTAACCTTCCTAACGCTTAACCCATTGGTGTAATTAATACAGAGGCGTACTACCCGCACAGGTAATAAGATGTGATGCTAAAAAACAGAAATATAATGCTGCTTTTTGCCTAACATAAATCGTGTGACAAACTAAACAACCAGACCCCAGATTAATAATTTACCAACTAATTGAATGCATGAATGCTATAATGAATGCACCTAAACAGAAAATAATAAACTTTATTTATTATATGTATTTTCAAAATCAACATAAAAACCTATGTGAAAAAAATCCAAATTGAGGAATAGGAGTTGGGATAAATCATATCATTATTTACAATTACTTTTATAAAGTAACTAACGAAAATGGATGATTGAAGTTAGACCAAAAGTGTAATAGACTTACTAAAGAATGGATCCAAGCACTGGATTTGTTTGTTTCAGATGTGACACGCACACTTATCATAGACAGAAACTTCAAACGTGGCTATGTCTCATCACCAGACAAGATCTTGGATAAATTGGCAGTGTATGTCAAGAAAATTTCGGTCGGCAAGATGATATCTTGTGAAAACATCACTGTTCATTTGGATCAGGTAACTATACAAGTTTTGTTATTAAAGATACTTCAAATGCAATTACTTATCTGTTGTTAGAATCCTGCTCCAGGATGGATTTTATTCCTTATATAGTGCTCAAGCATACATGGTTCAAGTTTTCTGAGTTTGGTGGCTTTTTCAGCCATGAATGAACTGCACTTGATCTAAAAAGTGCTTGTAAAACATTTATTTATATGGTAATAGTTTAGTTAAAGAGAAATTCAATGAGAAATGTATTACTGTAATGAAGAACCATACCTAGGAGTACTGAGACATAATTATATGTAAAAAAAGCCACAGTGAAGCATTAATAGTGTGTGGGACAACTTTACCTTGTAGTCTCAAATTATCTGATATTAAGGTCAACAATTTATTTCTTAGTTAAAGCTATTCTTTGATGTACTTTTTTTCATATTCTTTTTTTAATCTCCTTCAAAATTCAACATTTAAAGACCCCATTTCTAATCACTATAATTTAAAGATAGGACGTTAGAATCATCGATTCTTCGAATTCTATGGTATTTGAAATTAGAGATTTGTAAACGTCTCATAAAAGTATCCCAAAAACAATTATTAAGATCTTGATTTGATAAAATAAATTTAAAAATTGGTATACTACTTGTGTAGGTGAGAGATTAACAAAATTTACCAAAAAGGACAAAATTTTATTAACACAAAGCATGTCCAGAAAGTAAAGATACATTGTGTCGATGTCACTAGCGGGAGTTTAAATGCTTGTTGTGGGTAGACTGGTGTTGACCTTGATCCTTTTGGATCTCCTTTCACTTTGTTTTGACAGTACAAAAATAGTTTTTGTTTGATTGATACGTTATTAAAATGGCAGCGCCAATCCAAGATCCCGCCAAATGGGAAGTTAGTTCCATGATATGTTTTCTGAACGCAGAAGGTAAATGCCCAGCGAGAATTCACAAACAAATTTCTGCTGTTTATGGTGACATTATGAATCGACAAAATGTGGGGAAGTGGTGCTATGAATTCTCAGAAGGAAAGACTAACGTTCATGATAAAGAAAGGAGCGGTAAGCCATCTTTGATCTCCGAAGATCTTCAAAAAATTGAAAGAGAAATTCGTGCAAATCAGTGTTTGATGATAAGAGAGTTGTATAACATTATTCCTGAAGTGTCTAAGACTACGATTCATGAAGCTGTGACAGAAAAAATAGGTTACAAAAAATTGTGCACATGCTGGGTGCCCAAAATGTTAACATATGAACACAAGAAAAAACAGATGGGCTACGTGCTCACGTTTCTCACACGTTATGCAGAGGATGGAGATGAGTTTTTGGACTTTATTGTGACTGGCGATGAAACATGGGCTCATCACCACATTCCTGAATTGAAACAGCAGTCATTACAATGGCGCCATACTCATTCTCCGGAAACTAAATAATTCAAAACGTCGACTTCAGCAAAAAAAAATCATGGGTACAGTTTTCTGGGACAGAAGAGGTATGCTCCTGGTTGCCTTTATGCCTCCTGGCACAACATTTAATGCCACTGCATATTGTGATATTTTGAGACGGCTTCGACAGGCCATCCAGAACGAAAGGAGAGGAATGTTTACTGATGGCGTCTGCCTGTTTCAAAACAACACTCGGGCCCACACTGGGCGTACCACCACTGAGTTGCTTGACAGTTTCAAATGGGATGTCTTGGATCACCCGCCCTACAGTCCAGACCTTGTGCCTGGCGATTACCACTTGTTTCTTCACCTGAAGAAACATCTGGGTGAAAAAATTGACGGTGATGATGAGGTTAAAGAAGTCATTACATGGTTTAAAGGACAGGCAACAAACTTTTATGACTTGGGGATACAGAAGTTGGTTCCCAGCTTTAATAAGTGTTTGGACAATGGCGGTGAATATGGAATATGTAAGTAGTTTTCAGTATAAGTTTAGTTAAAACATTGCTATGATCATTGTATCTTTACTTTCTGGGCACAATTCTAATAATAAAAGTACCAAAAAAGTGTTGTTTTTATGTTGTTTATGATGCAATAAACATAAAAAACTAATTTTTAAAGATTCAATGATTCGAATTTGAATTCAAGGTTCAAAGGAAAATTTAAATTCAGATTCAAGAAATGTGGGATTAAACCAATATATACTATAAAATATATCTTTCATTTCCTGTAACAATAAATTATTTTAATATACTATGTTACTTAATAGCAGGAATTTGAACAGAAACCAGAATTGATAACTAAAACTAACAGTTATTTTTAAGGAACCAGAACAAGAACTTATAAAGTAAATTGCTTAGGAACCCAAACTGGAACCAGAATTTATATATAGGTTCTTATTATTTCTTACGTTTTATAAAAAAGAAATTATGATTGCATTTTATTCCCTTATTTCTGAAATTAAATTTTATTTTGAAAATGGGTGACCTGGCGGTCTAGGGGTAAGGTGTTAGACTTATGTGTTGGGGGTCCGGTGTTTAATCCTCAATCCTGGCACAGATTTATATGATTGCCAAACCCTTCCTTTACCTCTGACAAGACGTGTATTAATCACAACTTGTGAATATGTGGAATGCCAGGCATCCACTGTTGTTCGAATCCCATGTTAAACTGTAGGTCTTCCATTTAATCTCACAATCACCTTACTGTTACATATTAGCGTGTGGATAACCCAAAAAGGCAGTAAGACGCAGTGCTAGTCATAATAATGGCAATAATAATAATAATATAATATAATAATAATAATAATAATATTTTGAAAATAAATTTTTCCATGTTCTTGGGAATTTTTGTGAGAGGTATACTTATTTTCCAAAGGATTATTTAAGTATCAATGTGCAGTAGTAAGCACTTATTAGTTCAGATTATTGAGGAATGATTACTGTCCCATTCTGTAAGATTTTCTCATTTTACTCTTTAAGATAAGAGCTTAGGAAGATGTATTTAGCTTTTAGTGACAACAAACGTATCTAAGAAGTACGAGTACTGAGAAATGAGAAACTGTCTATATAAATAGTAACTATAGCCAAGAAATTTATCTTTACTCCCAAAAAACAGTTGGAATTTTGTATTTCTAACAGTTTTTCTTTAAATTCAAATGGAGTAATCCATTGTTTGTGTTATTTGAACTATCTTCTTTCTTCTTTGTGCTTGATAAAGGCAACAATGCCTAAACATTATTCTATTTGTGTTAAAATGTGTGTGTGACTACTTCTACTATAGAAGACAGAAGAAAGGAAGAAGATGTCACCTTTGTGCATTGGATTCTTCCCAAATTTTTCCTCTTTCCCTAGGTGGGCTTTCTTCATAAAATTTGCTGTTAGTAGTTTATTTTTAATTTCTCTTTAGTTTTATCAATTTTATTTATTATAAAAATATATTACATATTATTAAGATGGTTCTTAAGGTGGAATGGAAGGGTACTTGAAAAAAAGCCAGTGTTATTGCAGTTTTTATTGAAAAACTTTTTTTTTCCAAAATAGAAATATATTGCTTCATTACAAACATAGAGTTTAATTTTATTCACATGGTGATATCAACAGTTGTTGAATATTAGTCATAAGCATGTATCTAGCAAACTTTTTAAATGAAGAAAAAAAGTTGTCATTAAATTTCAGGATATTCTTGAAAGATATTAAAAAAATGTTGAAGTCACCATGTGTAGAAAATTAAACATTCTCTATATGTACTGAAGCAATAATTTATCTATTTTTTCCAAATAAATATTTTGCCATAAAAACTTAAAAAAAAACTGTCTCTTTCTCACGTCCCCTTCTATTACTCCTTAAGGTGAATAACTTAAGGTTTAAATATTGTAACCCTGTAAACCCATTTATTATTTTAGTGTATTTACAAATTAAAGACTTCAAGAAAGTATTAACATTTAAATTTTAAAATGTTTGAATCGAAATCAATAATATTGCCGTGATATTATTTTAATATCTTGTTAATATAGCTTAAAATAATGGTTTTTACACAAAAAGAATTGACAGACACACCATATAGCTGATTTAGACAAATGAACTCAAATCATATAGGCCTACAATATGACAGGTCTAGTAAGCTGGTAGTGTAAAATATATGGCTTGAATAAAAAATTGACCCGGACCACAGGCTGGAAACAGTAATGGGTGTAAAGTAAAGGTCTACACTATTTCCTTTTGGTTCCAACATGGTAAGTATCTGGCTGGGGTGCATCAAACCAGCTTTAGATGATTTATTAACTTTTTTTAATTGAAAATACTCGTAAAATAAAGTGTTTCTATACATTAATTTAAAAATAAAATGAAATTGTTTTTAAAAATTATAAAATAAAATTCCATTAATTGGAGTCAGTCTGCAATTTAGCCCTGCCGAATGAGAGGCCTCTATCTATTGGTGGAGAAGGTGCCAACTTCTGTGGATTGAGGGTGTCATGTGTTCAGAAAGACTAACCCTTTGGCTATTAAAATCAGTTTTCTAGACTGGAGTCGCTACTTATTTATTCAAGTAGCTCCTCATTTATCCTAAGAAAGCTGAGTTGATCCCGTTTCAGACCCACTGCTTCACAGAAAAATCTATAAATACCAGGGATTGAACCTGAGACCACTGGATCTGTAGCTGAGACTTGATCATTAGACCAGAGAGGGTTTTTAAATTATTCTTTAGAGTTTTGGCAAACAAAACTAAATAAAATTAAATCCTGCTCAAATGAAACCCTGAATTTTTAAATAAATTGCACAACTATCAAGCGCATGAATTATTTGTATTTTTTTATATAAATAGCTGCTTTTGTAGTATATTATGTATTATTTACAAATATTTTAGTGAAACTAAAACTAGAACATATACATTTTTAAGAACCAGAACTTAATTAAGAACCGAAAAGAACAGGAACCAGAATCAATAAGTATTTCAGTTTGACTCCATGCTTAATAGTGATTTTCATTGTTTATTATTATAGTTTATGAAGTTCTTGAACTATTTTTCCTTGTCAGACAAAGACTCAGCGGTCTCTCGATGCATTTGAAATGTCCATGAACTGTACACTGAGCTATATGGAGGTTCCAGGAAGTCCTATTATTGTGAGCAGCACTGTTCAAGGTCAGTTGAATTTTACTTTTAAATGTATTAATTTTAACTGTTTGATTTGAGTGTTACCTTTTTATTTTAATGTCCCACCTATTACAGTACATTTGGACTAACAGTAACTTGATCTAGGCCTAATTAATTTAAGGATACAATAAGAAAAGGGAAAATCTCTAAAGCACTTGCCTGGAAAATGGGTGAAAAAACAAACCATAGAACTAACACCCTCATATCTTTAACATTGTGTTATAAACCAGTTTTTAAATTAAAAAGGCTATTGCATATGATTTGTGATGTTTTGGGCCATGGAAATAGCAGCTGCATTCAACCACACAACACCTTAGGGCGACTGTATGAACCAAGATGATCACTTAAGTTACATTTAGATTACAGTAATTTGAAGAATGATAAGTTCTGTAAAACTCAATAATCGCTTATCTTTATTTTTCACTTAATATCTAAAAAATGGAGCATTTTAATTTTGTTAAGTTTAGTATTAGTTTACATTCTGGATGGTTGTTTAAAGAGTTAGATAAGATGTTAAGGACTGCTAAGGACACCTCCTTCAGTTACATGCCTGCTCTTTCTACACAAACTTAACAAGCCTCATTTACTTCCCCCAGGTGAGGATCATTTTGACAGGAAGCTCCCTGTGCTCCACAGACATTATGGCGAGAGGGAAGAATCATTAACAGTCCCTTATGCGTTCGACTGTGGTGAAGATGATGTCTGCCATTCTGACCTTAGCCTCGTGTGTTTTTTGGTAGGAGTGGGGTGGGTATTTAACTCGAGACAGAGTTTTAACGTTTGAGCTCTCCTTACATATAACTATTAATTTATATGTAGTGCACTAACATTTATAAACAACTTTAGACAAATAATACAATGGTTTGCTTTCACTTACTTATTCTTGTGGTTTCCACAACAATGGTGGCTCAGTCTATAGTGTCAGTCTCACAATAGACCAGATTTTAGGTGATGGGACGGTCAGAGTTTGAATAGTGGCTATGGGTGCATGTGATTTTTCACCGTGGTTTTCCCGTCCCTTCATTAAACTAATCTGAGTGCACTTGTTATATTTAGTGTGGTTTAAGTCTATCTCTCTAACCCACGTAAGTGGACATGGGGTCTACACATTAAGATCTTTTAGTTTGGTTTGACAATGACGTTAAGGTCAGGGTTTATATCCTGGATGGGTGTACTGATGTTGATTTTTCATAAATTGTATCCCTTTCTCCTTCCACATAAATTATAACACTCTTATCTTGATCTTATTAGTGTAATTAAATGCATGTGGTCTAGTAAGGTGGTAAGATGATGTGGAAAAATAATTAAATAGGCATAACTTTTGGCCTTAATAATTTTCATTAAATGTACAAGCACACCCGTTACATCCTAATTTTAATTTCAATTATCTTGTTCCACTAGAATGAACGGTGCTGCATATGTGATCGGTTCATCAGACTCGCTGGAATTGGTGATCCATGTCACTAATAAAGAGGAACCAGCATATGTAACAGAGGTCACGGTGGTTCTATTGAGGCCACTGCAGCTCACCAACCTCCTGGCAAGGTGCCACGAGACCCGTAACGTCAGCACGACGGTCACCTGCCGTCTTGATGACCCCCTCAGGGCTTCAAACAACCATGTAGGTTTTATTTAAAGAACTAGGGTTGTCACACTCCTAAAGAAACAGGATGAATTGGTAAAACACAAGAGTCTCAAAAAAATCAGACAAACTAATTATAAAGTTTATGTGAATTAGGGACATTAAATGCAAAGTTTAAATAGAAAGCCTTTACATAGAAGAAAAAATCAACTGAACACTTAAGCTCATTGATTTGAACACATAGTTCATAAATAAGGATAGACGGGGATAACATTTTTACTGCAGGACAGGAATAGTATGGGAAATGGTCCAAATATTGGGATTGAGACAGGGAGTTATAAAAATGACACTTTAGAATAGTTATAGATTAAAAATATATATTGCTTTTTAAACTATTTTGGTGAGACTTGTAAAAGCTCTTTATGGCTAGCCCAGATGGGTAATAAGTTGCCGATCATGAGAAAAAACCAAATAATAGTATATTGTTTGTTTACAAACTGGACAATATAAGTTTTTCCTCCAAATTGATTTCTACACATTATTTGATATGTGTGTAAATCTCGGCTCTCCTAATCACAGAGTGAGCTGAGACTGACCTTAGACACAAGGGATGTGACGAACACTATCCAGAATCTTCATATCAATGTCACAGTTTCTACAAAAAGCGTCGAGACTAAGCTCGATGACAACTCCCAGAACTTGATAGTCCCACTTTTGACAGAGGCGGACATTACTATAACCGGGTGAGACTTTTATTAATTTATTATTATTTTTACAGGGGTTTTAATGTAAGTGACATCATTAGATGAGCATGAACTTGGAGTCATTTGTAACACAAAAAGACTAAATTTCCATCAAATCAGGATTCAAAACATGTTTTTTTTTGTATATGGTTTCTAACACAAGGATTATTTAATGGACCCAAGGAGAAGGGGCGTGTGAAGCTTTAACTTGGCTTTGAAACAATTGTCATCTTTGACTTTGCTTTGAAAAAAATTCCAGCTTTGACAATCACCAAGTTTTACTATAAATAACCACAATATAATATTTTTTGAATCATAAAACAACAAAAATATTTGAACTTAGATTCGACTTAGAGAAAAATTCTTACATATGATTTGAGTTCACTTCAAATTAAAAAAGTGTATTTTGCACACCCCTACCTAAGACATATCATTGAGAAACAATTTTGATAAAATGCATTCACATTAATGGGGAGACCACAGGAATAAGTCATAAATGGTGTCTAATCGAGATCCAAAATTTGACCTCTCATCACTGGCAATTCAGTCTACTGTGAACTTTGGACCTTAGACTCTCTGACCATAGGTTTGGGACTCCAGAGTGTTAGGTCACCACCTAAAACATATTAAATTACACATAAGCTCTCTAAGACAAGTTTATCAACATTTATCTTAAACATTCATAGCTTCTTTGTTTGAACTATTTATCCGTACGAAGTTTCTCTTGCCGACAGCAGGGAACAAGTGAACAAGTATTCATAGAATCACACCAAATTTGGTTACCATTGATAGGGAGGTCGAGGTTTGAATCCTGGTTGAGTGAACTGGGAATGGTTTTTTCATATACTATTTTCACTGTGGTATTTCTATAAATGTTTCATGTTAAGCAGATGCATTATCCTCTAAGCAATCTTACTCAATCCTAATGCTTGGATCAAGTAATTAAGAAATCTTTTTTGAATGTGTAAAAAAATAATAATAATTTAGGTGCTTGTGAACTGTCCCCATGTACTCTGACAAACCATATACTTTGAAGCGTATAACCCGAACGGGTAGTAAGACACAATGCTAAGTATTATTATTATCATATACTTTGCTTGAAAAAAACATAGTAATTAGTGTATTTGAGACTTCTAGCTTTCCAACGAGAAGTATAATACCCATTTAAAAGTTTACTCATCTAGTCTTGTCACAGACCACACCCTATGATCTCAAGTAGTAATAAATTATAGAGGAGAATAGATTAAAGACTTTTTAAAGCTTAGAGAAATAAAGATGAGATAATTTTTTAAATATATTGTATCACATACCTTCTCGATCACCCCTATAAACTTCATGCATAACCTTGCTGTTGATGTTGAAAACTTAGCTGTCTTCCTTCAGCGGAGAGAAATTTAAGTTCACTAAGTGAAAAAGGGTTTTTTGGCTTTCATATTTAAACATACCACTGTCAAATCATTGTTTCTCTCTCACCATCACATAGCCATACCTTCTCAATTTCTTTAACTTTCCTGTATTTTTACTTGCATTAGTAAGTAGTTCATAGTTGTGTGTGTTCATGACACTAATGACCCCTTTACTGTCATCACTTCTTTAAATAATAGTAATAATAATTACAACAATAACAACATTATCAACAATAATTACAATGGCAACAACAATACAACAACCATCTCCTACTCCATCATCATAAACATCATAATCATCACCATCATCACCATCATCATTCAGCAATTACATATTACATAAATAACCACGGCATTGCCATGTTTAATAGTTAAATTGTTTAATTTTACAGAACATCTCAAGATGTGGAATATAATTATTTTAAGAAACAATCTGATTCCACCGTGTTCATTTTCCACCATATCTATGAGGTAAGAGTAAATACTAGGAATAAGTACTTCAACTCATTGATTACTGTAAGATAGTCTAGATTCAAATATTTGAGAAAAAATATTACTACTATTATTAAATTTGGATTCTGTACTTGTTTTTACAACTCTTATGCTACTTATTAGTAGAATCAGCCCAATATAATTATGGGACAAACCTAAAAGCTAGTTCCCAGACCATTAATTTACCACTCAACTGATTATGGATTCAAATTTCATTAGCTATTTTGATATTAAGTAAGTGTTTCTATTGTTTATGACAAAGAGTTTATGTGTACAGGGAAACCATAGCTAATGTTCTGATCTGGTGCACTGGCAATGTGATTTTCCTAACCCCTCTCCATACTAATGTGGGTATATTTCTACTATAACCTTGAGAATAAATTGTTTTGTGTAAAACAAATAAATAGAATAAACAAACTACTCCTGAATGTAAATTTAAACTTTCTCTCCCTCAAACATGCTTATGATTCCATTATTTACTGCCCAACAGGTCCAGAAATATGGAAAAAGTCCCATTGAGGAGGTAGAGGTGGAATTTCTAATACCGCTGTTCTACAGAGAAGACGGGAAAAAGGATACAAAGATTTTAAAAATATACCAACCAAAGGTGCAGGACCACATAATGTACAATTTTTTTTACAAATGTGTCTGTTTTTCATTTTTCATACACTATAGTGTCAGTAATTATCGTCATCATAATGGCTCTCAATAGTTTCAATGATATTACTGCCAAAGACCACGCCAATAGTGACCTCTGAATAACATAAATATAGTTATTCAGACATTTTAGGATATTTGAAAGAACAAATTATGTTTACGTTAGTGAATCTTAATAAAAAAAACCATTGTATTTATCTTCTATCTGTCGAAATCGACATCTTCTGTCAAAAGTGAGAGCTGAGAAGCATATAGGCTACTATATTGTGTAGTTAATAATAATCATCATCATCAACAACAACTACAACTGTTTCCAACCTATGGCCGGGTTAGTATAGTTAAATGTCTCCATATTCCTCTATCCACCTTTCTTTTATCTCACTTGCACACTTCAGTTATCTGCTCCTTCCATCTCTTTCTTGGCATCCTTTGCAGTCTTTTTACTACATACTTCATTTCCATCTTCTCTTTAGTATTCTCTCCTTTTCCATTCTCATTACATGACCAGCCTTGCTTCCTCTACTATCTCATGAACTCCTTGTACCCCCACTCATTCTCAAATAACTTAATTCATAATCCCGTTTCTTCTATGACAGCTAAGATGCTACTCACAAACTTCATTCCCATAGCTTCCACCTTTCTTTTCTCTCTTAGATTCAATGTTCATTTTTCTGCTACATATGTGACAATAATGAGTACAAAGTGCATCTATACAGCACTTACTTACACTTCATGGGTACTTCTCTGCTCCATAGCAGGTTTTTTTCACACCTATTGAACAACCCTCACTGCTGCCCTTTTCTTATTAGATAATCTTTACTCCCACTCTTTGCCTCAATCATGCTTCCAAGATAGTTTGTATTCTGTACCTTTATCAGCTCTACTACATCCAATTTTTTGGCTATATTAGGCTTTATAATTATCCTTGTCATCAGGCCTACATCACTTCACACTTCTCCACGCTACATTTCATTCCACACTCTCACTTCCTCATTCCATTCCTGTAGCTGTTCTTGTACTTCCTCTTCTTTTTCCTCCCCTCAAACCCTCTTCTTTTTCCTCCCCTATTACTATCAAGTCCTCTTCTTTTTCCTACCCTCATATCATCAAGTCAGCAGCTTTCATTCTTCCTTCCCCGAGTTTCCTTGCCACTTAATTTATGACCACTTCCATCACCATTATAGATAGTAGTGATGAGAGAGCTCTCTCCTGCTTCATTCCATTTTCTAATTAGAATTACTCCATCCATCCCAACTATGCCTTAACACAACTCGTGTTATCCTTATACATACTCTTCACTCTCATTACAACTCCTATTTCCAATCCAGCCTTCTCCATCGCTTTCAAACTTTATTTATATACATACTATCATAAGCCTTTGCCATATTCATAAATACCATTACCAAATCCTTCCCAAAATTGTATAAATTCCAGGAGTATATCAAGTAGCTTTTTGAAATAGCCAGAAAAGGTTATAAAATCAGCGGATAGAGTAATGCTCTCATGCTTACACATTATGTAAAGTCTAAATTTCAACATTACAAAAATTAAATTACACGATTTTAGGGGTATGTGGTTAGTGTTTGAAGTTTAACGCCTTAGAGCTCTCAACTATAATTTAGGTAATTAACTTCTATCGTCAAAGTGTAAATATGAACATTGTAAAATATAGATCCAAATACCTTAAAGTGGTTTTATTGATGTAACTAATAAATTACAGTTTGGGTTTTGGGCTTTGTTGGTGAAAAGATAGTTTTTGTTTTTTGACGGTCCTGAGCCAAAAATAATAATGTATGATACCTACCATTGTAATGTTGTACTCAACATAAAAACTTTGGCTGGGATACACATTTTCTTTGTAAAGGAATATAATATTACCTCAGATATTGTAAAATCTTTTGTTAGAAAAATATTTGTTTTATATCTTAACATTATGATAACTCTAATAACTTACAAATTTTCTTGAATTTTTTAAATGACTGAATTTCTTAGTTTCACTTTTAAATGCTTTTAAAAAAGATCTATTAGTTTAAGAAAATCGATCGTTACCACCCGATTCCCTGACCTAGGTTTCATTCCATCGGAACTCATCAGGACGGAGTGTGAAATGTGCAACAGAACTTCCTAAAAAGGAAACCACAAAACACAAAAGGGAGAAAAAGGAAATTGGTAAACAATGATCCGACACTTAAATAGGAGTATGTCAAAGGAATAATAATAATAATAATAATAATAATAATTGTATTAAAAAATAAACATGTGTGTCATTAATGTTTCAGGGCTACCAATATGATACAGAGCTGATTTATAACTCAGATATAAAGTTTGATAAACAGGAGAGCAGCCTGGATGATAGTTCTTTCTCAGATGTTGACAGTTTGGTGGCCGAGAGAACCAAAAGATGGACCCAGGACTACCGTGAGAGATCCCATACAATAGTTAAGAAAAATGAGGAAGCTAACAAAGGCACAGGTGAATTCTCATCTCCTTAATGTCCTTCACATTCTTTTAGTCCCTAAGACTTGCATAGGTGGGCATGTGAGCTAAGGTGTCAACTTTGTCTGGTCTCTTGCCACTGACCAGGAGGTTCGGAGGTATCGAGGTTTTTTTTTTCACTTAAGGGTTTTACACACAAATATGGGTAGATTTCCTCTAGTACTCTACCTTTTCATACCTATTCCCCTAGTGTAAACATCTAGATAACCTGGATGGGAAAAAATAGGGTGTGCGAGAATCACACATTTTGGGATTCCTGCAGTGAAAAAAAATCTCGTCTCTGACCTGAAAATCAGGATAGACTTGATGTATTTTCGGAGATTTCAGGAAATATTATTTCAATGTTGACTGTCTAAAACAAGGCGAGTAGGTTCCCACTAAGTTGCTGACCCTTGTCCTCTGTACTCTTAGGGTAAAGGCAAAAGCAATGTTAGAGGCAAGGGAAGTCAAAGGGGGATTTTAATACTTGAAATAGCAACAAATAAGGAGAAGGGAAGGTGACAGACAGAATTAAGAACTGATTAAACTTTTTTTATGTTACCAATTTGGCATCTTATTTCTTTTTTTTCTGAATTTGATATTTTCTAGTAAGAACTTCCTCATTTCCTTAATTTTTTAGTCAAATTTACGAACTACAATATCATACTTTCCTTGCACATGAGCTTTATTATCACAATGAAACCCTTTTTATTCAAATTTTACCTCTCTTTAGTCTAGATCATCACATTTACATTCTTATTATTTTTCAACTTTAGCTCTAATCTGTCGTGTTGTATATGTGCTGCCTTGTGGGGCTGGGCTCGATCTTTATATGAAATTTTAAAAAAATAAAAAAATTGTAACTATTTCATAGTGTTATATTTGTCGCCAAAACTGGGACATATTCACACATTTATTTTCTGTAGTACTGTAATTGCTGCCATAACTAGGGCATACACATCGAGATACACACCTACACATAAGCACATATTTTCAGTAACACTTCAATTACCCCCCTCCACTCCACAGGGCACTTTTATAGCATTAAATTCGGAAACACTATGATTGCCGGCCTTTGCAGGAAACTTACATAACATCACATTTCATAATGTTATAACTAGCTACCTAACTTTAAGAGACCAGAACAATCATGACCAAGAAGAATAAAGGGTGAATATTCCCAAACACTACCCTCTCTAAAGTTTTTTTTTTACATACATTATTGTTTTGAGCCGGTGGCCTGAGTCACTTTTTTATTCAAGCCATATATATTTTTAACTACTGGCTTGCTAGGCGTGTCGTAGCTTCATATGCCTTATAATCTAACTTAAAATTAGGATAGTCACAACATCCAGTCCCCATCTGTTAATTAATCACTGTGAAAGGTTAAACCCAAATTTCACCAATGATAAATTTTTCGGCCATGCCAGGAATTGAACCTGAAACTCAGTAGACAGACACGCTACCGACTGAGCTAAGGAGTCAGATAATATAGCCACTTGGTATGGCAAGTAATTTAGTTTCATTGTGATATTTTAAATTCTATTCTCTTATGAGAAATTATAAACTACCCAATTTTTCACAGCACATCCCATGCTTACTTGTTCTTTGACAGACAAGTTGCCAGGCCCATGACTTATTAAGTACTTGACCACACTATTAAAGAGATTTTCGGTTCAGCAAGTAAGAGAGCTTGAAAGAGTGGGATAAGGATAGAGATATTTTCTACTATACCACATTTCTTGGCTTCGGTAAGGAGGAGAGGGGTGTGTGGATGTAAGTAGCCAAATAGCCCAGACCAGGGATTGTAGGGAAATGGGAGGGGGTGGGCGAGCTGGCGGCGTGAAAATAAAACGCATCTCAAAGTTAGAGAAATTTAAAGCGTGATAAAATTATAACATTTAAGGGATGATATACCTAGACTAGAGAAAATTCAAGTAGTTTTAGACCTGATAACATTTAAGAGATGATAACATTTAAAATATCATTTGAGGTAGGATAAACCTAGAACAGTTAACTGCTGATAAAATTAGAGCACATTTAAGGAATGATAGACCTATAGAATGCTTAAGAAGTGATGGACTTGGAGAACATTTAAGGGGGGACAAACCTAAACAATATTTAAGAGGTGATAAACCTAGAGAAACAAATCTATTTTGTGCGTATAACCCGAACGGGTAGTAAGACGCGGTTCTAATAATAATAATAAATCTATTTTAATGCACTAATAATAGTGACTCGTTTTCAGATATAAACACAATCATGCCTTAGTTTAGTGCAATTTGATAAATTTAGTTTCAATACTTCAGTGTCTTTCCCTTACATGAAAATAAAATAAAATCACTGACAAAAAAAAATTAATAAGAATTTAAATTCCCTAAACTATCTCAATCCAGATCTCGAACCAAATAAAAAATGTCAATCTCATACATCCCTAGTAGAAAGACATCACAGAATAAAGTTATTGATTTGACAAAATCAAGGGTTTGAAACCATTTAGTCATAGCTTTTAGCAAGCCAATCAGGAAGAAGTGTTTTCTTGTGAGTATTTATATTCTGCTAGGGCTGGAATGTAAAAAGTTGCCAGCCATTTACTTCTATAGCTATAATATGTGAAAATGGAACACACTTATGAAAGTAATATGAGTGCTGTGAAGCAGGACACATTTGAAAGGTCAGTTTATTTGACTTGCATTGTGTGTCTTGGGATGAATGACTCATTGTTTACCCTATCTCTATTTGTTTGTATGTGGATTGCGCAGTTTGCTCTAAGCTGGGAGAGGTAAAAAGAGCCGTGAGGATATTGTGCCAGATGGCCATTGGAATGTCAAGGGGTCAGTAACTGAGCAAACTGGTTAATGAAGGGATGTGTAGTAGAATTGGAAACAGGGGGTATATAAGGACATCTCTTTGTAGAGGTGTTAGAACACAAATATCTTAGTGCAAGACAGTATCAATCACAACTCAGTTCAAAAGTGTACTATGTACAATTATACAGCTTAAAAATCATTATTACTCCTATTTCTTGCTTGGGTAAGAGACCAAAATCAAGTGAACAGCTGCACTCCAGATAGACACGGAATAATGGGGGTTATTTATTTATTATTGCTTAAGTGTGGGAACATGGCACTAGCCAGATTGTGTGTGCTGGGATTTCAAATGTTCCTAATGTCTGGGGAATGCTTTCATTGTTCCTTTGTACAAAGTCAAAGGCAGTATAAGTGAATGTAAGAATTATAGAGCAATTAGTGTTGAGGATTCCAGGCAACAGTTCTCAAAGTTCTGAGAGGGTGCACGAAAAAACGGACAAGATTAGCGGTGTGCAATGTGGTTTCATACCAGGTGGAGGTTATATGGACCAGATATTTGCATTGAAGCAAGTGATTGAAAAATGTATGACAGGAAGGAAGAAAATGTAGTGTGCATTCGTTGTTCTAGAGAAAGCATACGATCGGATGATTAGGAGTATGTTATGGAATGTTTTTAGAGAGTACGTTGTGGATATATGGTTAGTAAATGAAATTATGACTGTATGATGGAAGTAAAGCGTGAGTTAGGGTGGATGGAGCTTTGCGAATGGTTTGACATTGTGTTAGACAAGGTTATGTTATGTCTTTATTGTTGTTTAATGTAGTCATAGATAAGTGAATGAGGTATGCTTGTGAGGACACTGTTGGTGTACAAATGGACAAAGTGAATGTGAGAGTGCTGTCATATGCAGATTATGCCATATTAATAACTGAGGATGAAAGGGACTTGCAGAATGCATTAATGTGTTTGAATGTGGCGAAGGGCGGAATGGATCTTCGTATAAATGTCTCCAAAACTATGTTGATAGTTTCTGACTAGTATGGTTCAGGAAATGATTGTAAACTTAGTATAAATGTAAAACTGTTGAGAAACACTAAAGCAAGGTGAATGCGGTTGGAATGAGATGTCTAAGAACTGTCTGTATAAAAACTTGCATGGATAGAGTGAATGGGTGCTGAAGGAGTGTAGTTTGAAAGGGAATCCAAAAGTTCAATGTGAAATAAGCGTGTTACGTTGGTTTGGTCATGTTGAGAGGTTGAGTGTAGATTGAATGACGAATCAAATATATGAAGGTAGAGTGTGTCGATCAAAAGGAAGGGGTAGACCATGTAAAATGTGGCTAAATGTGGTAGACGAATGTATTACAAAGAGAAACATCAAGAGTTTTAATAATAAAAGAGCATGTATGACTCGGTGTATGGATGTTGTTGAAGCGGATGGAGAATGCAAGGATAGGAAAGTGTGGAGAAAGTTAGTGAGGATGAATTAAATGTTGAGTTGTTTTTTGAGCTATATGCTCAGTTCCTTGCCTACCTTTTAAGGGAACAGCGTGATTAGGTATTTATGTATATAATTTATTTAAAAAAAATCTAAATCTGCAAACTCAAACCGGTTTTTACAAAATGTTTTTTTAAACTGCACCTAAGGAATATTCTAAAAATGTATCCTTTATTAAGACTCCTTTTTTAAAATTATTTAAAAAATATTAGCTTAGATTTTAAAACATAGGTGGTTTTCAATGTAAATACATAAGTACTATTGTAATTTCAAATATATGTATTTGGTTTTAAATATCTTTGTATTACTTGATTTAATTTTTTTTTAAATAAATTGGTTTTTATTTGTATAATTAAGTTTTTATGTATATTTATTCAATCCAAGTTAATTCAATTCGATAATCAAGGTACTTCTGAGAAGCTCACTTCAGGTTGACTTGAATAAAAACTTGGATTAGTAGACACCTAGTAATGATCTTTAAGCTTTTTTAATTTAAAAATAAATGTTAAAAAGTAATGCCTAGACAGTTATTGAATACAATACCTTAATCCTAGTGTGCCAATGCTCTACCACTGAACCATCCTGGGTTATACATAACTTATTATTTTAAGAAATAGTCTATCATAGATATGGCATTGTTATCTATTTTATAGCTGTCAGAAACGCAGTCACAACGACTTGACAAGCCAACGATCCTAATTTTGAACCTTGTGTTTGGGTGCAGTATTTAAACATATTTTTGAATGACACACAATTCATTCTAAACCTTAATTTAATTTATTGAGTACTTCAATTTTGTTTACACTTCTTATACTTAATACAAATATTGCCATAAATATCTAGGCATTATATTATCATCGTCATCGTCATCGTCATCGTCATCGTCATCGTCATCGTCATCGTCATCATCATCAATTCTTTCTGTCCTGTGGCCAGGTTGGTTTAGTAAAATGCCTCCATCTTTCCTTCCATTATTCTTCTCTTCTCCCCTCCACACTTTCTGTTATCTGTTCCCCCATCTCTTTCTTAGTCTCATGGACTATTTGCAGGGTACATACAGTCAGATTGAAATAGGAAGAAATGTTTTAACAATTACAAAATTTACTTGCATGATTTTCATATATTTAGACATCAAGTCATGAAATATGTAGTGACCAATTTTGATAGATGGTATCAATACTTATAAAATATTAGCTCTAATATAATAAAATGTTATTAATGTTGACTAAAAAAAAGTGTGTGTATTTTATAGGAGTGTGCAAAGATTCAAAACTTCGATTTGGCTTCAAAACAAACTTTATCTTCGACTTCGTTTCAAAATAAATTCCAGCTTCAAAGAATTGCCAATAAAACTATTGACAGTTAAATACTTAATTTATGTTCAATTACTGCCATTATGAGCTGTTTTGTACATTACGAATTAATATTCATATGGACAAAACTGAAAGTACCTAATTAAATTATAAGTTTTAATAATAACTTGATCTATCAGATTAAAACAAAATATTACAAACAAATGTGCAATAAAACATTTCCAAGTAATTTTGTTGCATAAAGTAATATAAATAACCACAATGTAATATTTTTTTCAAGCGTAATACAACTAAAAAAAATATTCATACTTTGATTTGGCTTTGAGAATATTTCATATAATTGATTTGAGTTCACTTTGAATTGAAAAAATGGACTTTGCACACCCATAGATTTTATAAAAGTTTGTTCATACCAATATCCTACTATAATAGTGTATTGTCCTAAGTTAAATTAGTTTCTACATCATGTGCTGATAGAATTTGTAAGGTCTCAAAATGCAATTAACGAAAATTAAAAAAAAAGTCTTCATTTTACATTGCCAACAACTCGGGGACATAGTCTATATTAATAAAATGAAGAGTTTGTGTATCTGTCTGTCAGGAGCGTTGTGCACTATCAATCGCATGCCTAGTTCCGAAATTTAAAAATTAGTAGCCCCTGTGCATGGACATGTGCACCTCGAAGCTAGAATTTTAAAATTTTGATTCAATTTTTCTAGATTAATTAATAAAAGGTCTGGAAGAAATAAAATGAGTTTTATTTTCTGTCTGTTTGAAGCAAAGAAAAGTGTTGCCCGGGATAGTCACAAACACCAAAGTGTGGTTACCCCTGACAACACTGGGTAGTTCTGCTAGCTATTAATATTGCAACCCGCCTCCCCCTTAATGTGCCTGCCTTCCCCCTGCTACCCCACACACAATAAACAAAACATGGTTAATGCATGCACAATTAATAAGATGTTTGATTAATATATTAAATAAAATGTTGCCCTATAGATTCAAGCCAGTGCGTGGACCTACAGAGTGTGGAGACCAACCTTCCCCCTTGCAACAGGACCTTTTTTCTCAACTGCTCCTCGAGCTATGTAAAGTACGCCAGTATAAAGTTCAAGACTGAAAGATTAACTTGGGCTCAAACATCTGCCAGGTTCACTCTTAGACTGGAGCTGGACCTCGCTAAGCTAGGTGAGAACATTTTTAGAATGACCACTGTAGAGAACATATGAAGAGTCTGGAAATATCAGTGAATTTAAAACTGCCAGTAAAATAAGTAAATTTGTAATGTTCAGAGAAATATAGTTTATTTGGTTGTCTAGAGAAGATAACTCTCTTTATTGCATTTTATTCAAACACTATTTTTAGTAACTTTTTTTAAGATCATACCAAAAATAATTATTCTTAAAATGAGTATCTTGATGTTTTTAACAGCCTCATTAATTTTGGGCTTTAGTGAGATGATTGTTTTCTTGAGATTTTGTAGCTACTCTAACTTTCGAGTTGTAAACTATATTAAGAGGGCGAGGAGATAACTAATGCCCAATTTTTTGAGTTGCCCCTTTGTTTTTTCAGGGATTATTGCAACAATCTTGATAATATGCATTAAAAACATTATGAATTGGAATATATATATATATATAATATATATATTCCAATAATAATATAATATATATATTCCAATAATAATATAATATATAATTATAATATATATATTCCAATTCATAATGTTTTTAATGCATATTATCAAGATTGTTGCTCCCTAAAAAAACAAAGGGGGGATAACTAATGCCCAATTTTTTGAGTCCCCCCTTGGTTTTTTTAGGGAGCAAAAAATTGGGCATTAGTTATCTATATATGTGTGTGTATATATACACACACACACACACACATATATATATAGATAGCTAATGCCCAATTTTTTGAGTCCCCCCTTTGTATATATACACACACACACACACACACAGTCTGTGGGTAAGCATTGATATTTTGACTGTTTTCCACCAGCCTTGGTCCTAACTCAATTTATTAATTCTGTAGTGTCGGGTTTGAGCTACATTAATTTTTATGGTGAAAGCAAACTATTTGGAACAAAATACTAACTACAGTAGCATATTGGAAACTCGAAATTCTGTGTAACTCAACTCGCACATGTACACATATTTGTTGACACCAACCATCACAATCTAAGGTCATTCAACTGTATAACCTCTAAGTTTGTTTGTGTAACTCGATTGGAACAGTCATGCGGTGGTGATTTTACAAGTGCTGTGTTTGTTAGTTTTCCAATTCAGAAACATGTTATACAAATCAATACAATATTATATGTATAGTACTGTACTGCATTTCTGTATATTACATGTATGTATCTACACCATTATATTAACACGTAATATATTGTACTATACTTATATATTGCTGTTACTGTACCAAACAATGCTACAGTACAGTACAACTGTACCTATAATATTCAATACTGTACTGTGATTCATCCTTGTTTAGTAAACACGGCATAGTAAACATGCATTTTATGCACATATTTGTAAAACTCAACATTTCAATAAATCAGCACCATCTCAGTTCACATTAGGTCGAGTTTCTGAGACTCTCTTGTATTTCAAGTGAAAATATAATACTTTTGAATCATTTCTGGATTAAAAAAATATTTGCTAATAAAAAATATGACCTCCATGATGGATATTGACTTATATGCTCCCATCTTGTAGATGATGACAGAAATTTGCTGAACAGTTAATTTTTTTTAAACTAATTTTTAGATTTCATTAATAAATTCGTCAAGTAAAAGTTTTTTTTAACTTACCCTGGAAATATATTTTATAAATCGAATTTGAACTTTAATCATACAACACATCAAATTGATTTAAATTTGAATGGTTTGTACCATTGCACTGTTTGTTCATTTTAAGGTTTTTTTACATTTTATCTTTATTTAATTTAATCACATTCCATTAAATCAAATCAAAATGAATTTAAAGATATTGATTGTTTTGTTAGTAGAGAGTGTCATAATTCATAATATGAGTTTGTTGTTTAGAGCGACTTTGAGAATTAAAAAAAACTATTTAGGCTGCTATTTTACTAAGTTGTACATACAATAAATATTCTATTTATAGAGAATTTTAAAAAAAACTTGGGACTAGAATTGCCCTAGTTTTCATCTGAAAATTCCAACAATATTTCTCCAACTTCCGTGGAAGAGATTTTACAACATGGGTAGTAATTAGTGTTTTTGTGTTCATTATGAGAATGTGCACTTTTTAAAACAAATTTGTTGTATTAGCATACAACAAAGGAACTAACTTATTTCCAAGACCTACAAAACCATCAGAACTCGGATTGTAAATTCACTAATGATAACATTATTGACCTACTGAGAGTAAAATCCAGAACCCTTGCTTCACTAGGCAAACAAAATAAAGTTTCAACTTATGGTTAGACTGTGATAGAATAAACAACGGAATAATTGATCAAAAATCAAATTGATAAATAAAATACTTCCATTGCTTGAGCAGGCGCATAAGGTGGGGTATTAATGCCTCAACAATGAATGTATTTTAAATATCTTCAATCTATTATTATTATTATTACTAAAGTTTATAGGCCCGTTGACACATTGAGGTCATTAGGGCCTTGAATGATATTAAAACATAGTAAAATCACCATAGGGGAGTCATATATAAATCACTTGCCGGAATAAACAGGTGAACACACTAAAATAAAATAACATAAACAAATATTAAACTTTGTATTAAAATTTTTAAAGTAAATCTATCAGTATAGTTTTTGTGATACACCTGCTAAAAAAAACCAAAGTTATATACACTACAATAAAAAGATATAACAAACATATTAAAATATGCAAAAACGTTTTAAAACTAATCTCAATATTAAATCATTCCCAAGTAAGCCACTCTATAAAAGTTAACGCAAATGGAAATTAAAAGATTCGCCTAGTTTATAAAATGGAGTAAACATGACTCCATATGCACTGTTGCATAATAAAAATAAGGTCACCATTAGAATCAAGAGCCAGGCGAATAAGGCATACTTGTGACATCTTGAATTTGCAGATTAATTATTAAATTTAATTCCATATATACTAGCAGGCAGCCAATGTCACACTGAAGGAATATAATGAGTAATACACTTCTCAGGCACCTGGCAGTGTTACCACACCAACAAATATAAAATTGGGGTACTCTATATCCCTGCACACCTTTTTGAGGCTTAATAAAGTTCAAATAGTTGGTCACCAATAGCCAATAAACCTGAATCAATGAACACGCAAATATGTCAGCTGTTGATAGAGAGGTTTGGGTTCAAATCCCACCTGATTGGATTGAGGGTGTCTTTTCTGAATTTATTCCCTTGCTTCCTTCACATAGATGTGGGTACATTTCCTTTAAACTAATTCTTTCTCATCCCTACCCCATTACTGTAACTAAATTTGGGTAGAACAGACAAACCTTAAGGCGTAGTGCAAAGCAAAAAGCCAGTACCTATACAATTCACTCTTATAGTCCTGTTCTCTGAAGTTAGACAAACATTGAAATGTACAGCTGGTTTTTTTTTTTCAGAAAAATTCATAGGAATGAAGGACATAGTCTATTTATCAACTCAGGGTCAAGTGAAAATAACCCAGCCAGAGAATTACAACAGTTCTTTGAATACTAGGTAACAACTTTGATACTAATCTATTTTTAAGTATGCAATCGCTAGGCTAAATTTGTTTTATTTTTCAGAACAGGACAAGATTACAGTTAGACATATGAAGTAGACGCTCTATTTTACCTTGTGTATGATCTCTGATTGAGTGTACTAATCATACATCCTTTCTGTGGAGGCTCTTCTCATGTCCTGATGAGATAAGGGTGTTAGTGAGTATGAGGGTGTGGAACCAGTAGAAACACTTAAAACTAATATAAGCATGATTGATTAAACCCTGATGACCGTTGGGGTGATTCCTCTTTTGGGCAAAATACCCTAGGTACCAGCTGAGAATTGAACCAGGGAGCCCTAGATTTGGAGCCAAGTGCACTGACCACCACACCATGAGGCCTGTTACTACTTTATTAATTTTACATATTCCCTTTTTCAGAAAAAATTAAAAAATACTTTTAACAAATTTATTTCCTTTATCAAATATTGGAAAAAAAGATTGAAGTATAATGTGCATAGTATATTTGGGAAAAATATATAATATATACTGATTAATGATAGTAAGAAAACCAATTTTATACCTATTTCATAACAAATATTTTTGGGCAGCTTTCTTGCTCAAAAAATGTTTATAGAAAATTGAGACTGTGACTTCTTGCAGGCCTGACTTGGTGCAGGTGTCCACAATGTTCAGAATCAATGAGCCACGCAAAGTCGCAAAATACATCATTGCCTTGTCTATCATTGCTGGTATCTTACTGGTACTGTTCATAGTCACGGGGCTGATTAAGGTAATTCCATTACTTTGTTGTCAACCCAACTATAGGTGAACCATCATTGAAATAAATTAATTTGACAGATCAAAATATTACTAGATCTATTTGCATCTAATCAATATATATATATATATATATATATAGAGAGAGTTGTATATTAATAATAATTATTTCTACATTTATCTCATGAATATATTCACAGTAATTATTGAGATAGGTTTTGTGTATGACCCGTCTCGGTGGCGTAGTTAACTAACACGCTGGTTTGTGCTGAGCCAGACTGCCGAGGTTGGGGAGATCGAGGTTCAAATCTCGGTCGGGTGAACTGGGGTGCTTTTTCCTAAATGGTACTCTCCCTCCACACAAATGTGGGTTCACTTCCTCTAAATTCAACTTTCCCAATTCCTAACTCGCTAGAGTAATTAGCACTTGAGTGTATAACTCGAATGGGTTGTAGACGCGGTGCTAATATTTTTTTATCTTATGTGTGTCTGATTCCTAACCTCTCAAAATATAAATGGTCAGATTTAGCTTATGAATGCATTATCATTAGTTTAGTGAATTAAGTTGCTTGGTATGAAATAGTATAAAAAATACATTTGGAATATTTATTCCAGGCTGGTTTCTTCAAGAGAGAAAAGAAAGAAGAACTGAAACAGCTAATGTCCACAGAAGTAAGTCATTTAGATGCTACTAATTTAAGATGAGTTGACCTAAAGCCTCTCTAGCCTTCAAAGGATAATGCTCGACAAAAATTGGGGTTTTTCTCTGGCCTGCTGCGGTGATTGAACTGGTTAATGCACTAGAATTTCTTTGATATTAATTGCAAGGTCAGGATTGGAATCTTAACTGAATGTGCTGTAGTTAAATTTACAATTATTTCTCAAGGTTAATATAGGTGCATTTCCTTTAACTGACCCTTATACTTAGATTGTCACTAAGATACTCGTGTTAAACAGGGCCAGCACAAGCCAACCATACAACCTGGGTAATGAAAAAAATGCCCCCCTCAAAACACATAGTATTAAGATTTTGTTGATTACGTTTAAAAAATAATAATTAAGAAATATAAAAAAATTATTTCTAATTCTTATATCTTTTTATTTGGGTTAGAAATAATTAACAACTTAACAACTTATAGCAATAACTAATTTTTCTGAATGCTATTTTTATTGACATTAATTTTATTACTTTGTTTTATCTTAACTCTTATCACATCTTGCTTTACTTTCAGCAAAAGTTTGAATTAAATTGGGGTGATCTAGAAATGTTATTAGTTTGTAAAAAACACTGCTTAATAGTTCACAAACATTACACAGAATTTTTTTATAATATAAACGGAAAAAACAATGCAAAATTTATATAAAATCTGATTATATATTTATGGCCTTATGCAGATCTAGTATGGTCCTATCAGTTTGTATCATAAAGTTTAAATAGAAGCCACATGAAAACGTTAACTATGGTCTGTAAACCTTTTGAATGTAGTCTTAAATAAATTTCTTAATTTCCACGATAGCGTTATGTATAGCTTATATGAGTTTTCTATGAACCACAGGTGTGATAAGAGCAGAGCGCCACGAAATGTGAATGCACACATGTACTTTTATATTTATATTCTAGGTATAGCCCTTAAGCGTTTGTAATCACACACCTTCTGCGCTCCTTATAAAATTCTATTAACTGTAATGAACCATTGTATTTCGCTTGTGACATGTGACAAACAATATTAAATTCTATTATAAGAATATTTGAATTTGTAAATTTTTTAAGAACTTTGGTGCCCCAGTGGTGGACATTACAAAAAAAAACTATGTAATTTAATCTTTCTATCTGAAAAACTTGACTCATGGTGGTCCAATTCTTCTTCTTTATTTAACACAAGAGCGATTAAGGGGACATCATAATCAAGATCAGGCATGTCAAACTTGCTGATCTTTCTATGATTTTAAGCGGCCCGTGGACCTTTTGATGAGCCATCAAACAATGAGAGCCTTTGCTTCTTTTTATAAATGTCGTAGAATAACAACCCTTGAAACTGATATTTGGGAATTTGTCAATTTGGACAAATTTGAGGTTGGTGTCTTACGAACACACATTTTTCAACAATTATGAAATTGACTTTGGCATGCACAAGCTTTATGGTGTGAGGTTTCTTAAAAATGGATTTATTATTTCCTTATTGTAACTTAATATTAAAGTAATAAGCTGGAACCCCGATTTTAATCATACTATTGACAATTTTTTTTATGTGGCCTCCTCAGTATCTAACATTTTCAATGTTGCTCTTATGATCAAATGAGTTTGACATACATGAGCTAGATGTTCTTGAGGAGTAAGATTCATATAGAAAGAAAAAAAACTACAACAAACCAAACCCACAAGGCCAGTACAAATTTCACTGTACAAGAGAACCATATTGTTAAGACCCTAATTTACTTCCCCTCCTCTTCTTAATCTCCAAATATATCAAGATTTTGTATTTCGACTACCATTTTGATATGTAGTATTTATCACAGTGTTTGGCTGTCACTCTCTGAAAATTTTTTTTTTTTTATAAATAGGAGGTGAGAGGGTGGGAAAGATCGATAAAGAGACATAGAACATAAATGTTTTAACATCAACTTTGGAATCCAAGGGTTAGAGGGATAAGGAGGTTAGCTAAGTGGAAATATACCTACACTAGCAAGCGAGAATGGTAAAATAATGTTTGAAAAACCTATCAAGACTGACCAAGTACAATGCAAATTTAATGCTCTAGACCACGGGTCCCCAATTATTTTTGATGGAGGTCCGTTTTAAAAACTCGACATACTTACGCAATTCGTAAAAACTTTAACAACGACTCAAGTTCAAGCCCTATAGGACCATACTAATTCAAAAACGTGATTTTCTATCCTTTTAGTTATTTTACTTATTGCTGGCCTTTCATGTCTACTACCCACCCGCCGCTGAAATAGCATAATTTCTTCTGTTTATTGTTATCTCGTCATAGTCCTTAAACATGTCTGTGGTCTGGATGCAAACCGCAGTCTTCTATTTGGTAACCACTGCTTAAAACTGTCTAGCCAAGGATGCATGTCTTTATTCACAAATATATTAGTAAAATTTACACAGCGAAGAGAAAATTATAGGTTTGTCATCATCATCATCCTCACTGTTTACAGCCTGTGGCTGGGTTACTTTAGTAAAATGCCTCCATATTGCTCTTGTATTCCATCATTCTTCACCTCTCTCTCACTCAAATGTTGTTATCTACTCCTTCAAACTCTTTTTTGGACTCCCTTCTGGTATTTTTCCTGCATACTTCATCTCCATTGCTATCTTTAGTATTCTTGTCTTTCCATCCTAATCACATGACCATACCATCTCAGTCTTACTCCCTGTACCCCTACTCTTGCCCGGACAACTTAACTCCCAATCCTGCATCTCCTCGTGACTGATAACATACTCCTCACACACATCATTCCCATGGCTTCCACTTTCCTTGTCTCTCTTAAATAATCCAAATTTGATCTCAATTTGGATTTGAAATTTTGAATTTGTTTCAAATCTTTAAAATATTAAGATTTGGAAAATTGAATCAAATATAAAGTTTAGTTAAATTCAGAGTTGAAACTTAGAAGATTTACACAGGCTTTTCAAAATAAGTTGTCTTTATAATTTTAAAATTATATATATTATACTCGCTTTGCTTGTTGAGGGCAGAGTGCATATTCTTTGCAAGTGGATGTAAACCAATGTAATTTCAGAGCAGTTTTTTTAATAGGTCTTACTGTTTAACCACAAGAGACCCCCAAAGAAAGTTCCTCTGGCATTTTTTTTTAAACTTTTTGGAATTTTCTCGTCGGTTACAGGGTGGAAGCTATAAGTTTGCCAAATTTCAAGTCTCTAGCTCATCTGGAAGTAGGAAAACATTAATGTCAGTGAGTGAGTCAACCATATGGCTTTATGGTAGTATAATTATATAAATTATTGAATTCACGCTCAACTCTTAGGACCTTTTTGAGAAGTTTAACTCGAGCTTAACTTGAAATGAAAAACTTTAGCTCACATACCTCTAAAATTATTTGTTAGATTAGTCAATCACAAGTTTGGGGTTTAATAGTGGTGATAATAAAGCTATGGTGTTTTAAGCTAAAAAATATATACATGCAATATGAGATTCTTTTAAACATAACTAAAAAAATATATTTTAACTAAAATCCATCTTCACTTTGAAAAAGTGATCTTTATACACCTCTAGTTTAACAATATTAGGTTTTCTAGTTTTCTAATTATAGCTTTTAGAAACTATTTCAATTTTTTTATTGCAGGCTGCAGATGAATTCAATTACCGGGAGACTATGGCTGAACACAAGGGTGCCACAAAGTATGACGTGCAAGAATCAGATGATGAGGTTAATTGAAGTACTAAAAGCACTTATTTTAAAATAAGGCTACTAGGGGTGTTCGAAGCTTAAAATATTTGTTCCCTTTGATTTTGATTTGATAGTAAAATTCCACTAAAAACAAAGCTTTGCAAAAAATAAAATAAAAACACACTTATGTTTGATTCATTAATTTTTTGCAATTATTTTCATCATAAATTAGAATTAGTGTAATTTTTTTTTAATAATTATACTATTTTTTTTAATATCAACTTATTTCAGGACAAAATATATAAATTATGTTTGGAATGTAGCATTTTGCAAATTATATTTTATACCTAAATCTATATTTCTAACAGGTTATATCCATCATTAAATTTATTTAAAAATATTTTATCATTATTCAGCTTCAGGAATATCTTATATTATTCAATTCGACTTTGCTTTGAATTGAAAAGTGGACTTCGCACACTCCTTAAAGCTACCATCAAAAGCCTGTATCTCATCTAATGCCTGTGCAACAATCACTTTAGTAATATATTCATACACAAACTGTTAATAGTATCTCTTTTGCCCCAATATACTAAACTTTTGGTTTTACACTTGATTGTGATTTTAAGTGTAATACTTAACCAAGTTTTGACCAGAAACTTCAACAAAGTCAGTTATATGTGCGAGATGATAGCAATATATATATATATGATAAATAATTTAGTCTGAAAAAATGTATAAATAAATTAAGAGAAAAGTTAACTTTTTTCTTTCAAACTCTAGCCTAGCTCTTCTTTCAGGTTGGTTTCCTTTATCATTTACATTACATTATTTTACAATGTTTCTACACTGTTTTGGCATACTTATTCACTTATTTTTTGCAATAATTGCAATAAAGATAAGGAGTGAAAGTTTAAGATCAACAAACAGGTTAAAAAATTTGATCCAAACACAAAGAATTATCAGTTTATGAAAAACACACTGAAAACACTTCAAATGTATAACATCACACATAAGATGAACACTTTTATATTTGAACAAATAACAATATTTTAACATGTACAATTAAAATGTTACAATTATTTATATAGCTTTAAATAAACAAAATTATGAAATAGTACTTTAGTTGGTAAGTTGGTTGGAGATGAAGTTTTTGCTATTAAAAATGGATGGTAAAAGAGTTTAACCAGAAAGATAATTGTGATAGGTAGGTTTCCGGAATGTTCACAGTTAAGTTGAAATGAAACGTTTAAATTTTCAATTTCTCAAATTCTACGGTATTCAAGAGATTCTAGATTTGTGCATCTAGAATACAATAACTATGAAGTCCTTGACTTCAAACAACAATTTTAGGTAATCAGTAGAAGCAGTTTTGATACATACTTGTGTAATTGGCGGGTAACAAAATCACAAAAAAGAACAAAATTGTATTATTATATTACTAAAAAAAATTGTACTCTTAGCTGTTTAAGAAGTAATAGACATAACATACAAAATATATAATTTGTCAGTGGCATCAAGCCTTAAACAACTCTCTTTGAATTAAATATTTTCACTTTTACCAAAATTGTACAATTTTAATTTGGATTCAAAAGAAAATTTAAGATTTGGATTTGAGAAATGTAAGATTTGACCAATCTATATAGTTCATTTAAATTATTGGATTAATTAATGATGGTTATATTTCCTCACCCGAGAATGTAAGTGTTCTATCTCCAAAATTGTTAAATATGAGATATTTGGTGTTTACTTTTATTTAGAATGCATATGATTCACCTGTAGTGAAAGTGAGACTAGTATATAATTACTTAAGAAGATATAAACTCGAGTTATCATCTAGTAACATTGGCTTTATACACAAGGTCAAACTTCAATGCTCTTTTACACAAAAGTGAAAAATTGGACATAAAGCACTTGCATTCTCAGGTGACGATTTGGAGGAATGTACAATGAAAGTGGATTGAAACATATAAAAGAAACGAACAGAAAATAACTTAAAAAATAAAAAAACACAGTTCACACTTTATGTCGCTATCATTGCCTCTTAAAGAAAATCGATCGTTACTGCCCAATTCCCTGGCATAGATTTCATTTTATTAGAACTCATCAGTAGAGAGAGTGAAACGCACAACTCAACTATAAAAAAAAGAGAGAAATTTGTAAAGAATGATAGGACAAATAGATAGGAACTTGTAACAGGAATAACAAAGAATTAACACAGAGATAAGAAATAATGGTTATGGAACAAAAACAGTTTGAATGACCCTGGTTAAAATCTAAATGGATGTGTTATTTTTAAAAGTGCACATAGTGAAAGAAAGCTCAATAATGTAATGAACAGATATGATAAGTGGTATTTATCTTTATAAAAAAAACTGTTTTTAGTTATAACTTATAATTCATAAATTATGCTAATTACTATTATTATGAATGCACAGTTTTGAAGAAACATGAAATAGTCTCTAAACTTTATAAACGTTTTTCTAAATTTTTCTGTGATCAATTTCTTTTGGTGAAAATAATATATGAATTCTAATGATACCTGCCTTTCTATACATGATAGGGATGAGTCCTATGAACCCATGAAATTCTGAAGAAAACTCATGGATAAAACAATATACACAGACACCCGCTTCAGTGGCCGAATGGCCTAAAGCATCACTCTTGTGTTATACAGGCCTGCTGATTACGGATAGATCAGAGTTTGAATCTTGATCGGGTCTACTGATGGTGGTTTTACACTTTCCTTCTAATCAAATGTGGGTAGGTTACCTCTATAATGCTTCCTTCCTCATCCCTAACCCATTAGAGTAATTATCAGATGTGTGTACAATCCAAATAAGTAGTAAGATGGAGATAAAGGCTCAATATAATTAATTTTCAGGAAAAGTTTGCTGTTAATTATATGTACATCCCAAACAAACCATGCCACTTTAAGCTATAAATTAAAATAAGTCCATATTGTAACAAAAATATCTTTAGTAACATTTGGATCCTTATATTTAATATTTCAGCTAAGAATAAAAAATATAAGTTTAACCCAAGGGTGGAGATGAGGGAGTGTGTTTCAAATTAAAGCACCTGCATTAGTGTTGCCAACATTCTAAACTCTACTACCTCGTCACCATCAGGTCCATTATATTGTACAGATATGACAACATTGGCAGATCAAAGAGTTGGTATGAATAAATAAGGATTGACCACATAGACTAAGGAGTTAAATTCATCAGACTGGATTGCTGACGACAAGGATGTCAGGGTTTGAATCTCAGCCAGGTACATTGAGATAGTTTTCCACAAGATTCAACCACCCCCTCTCTGATCTAACACTCTCACTAAGTTGTCAACCTACAGGAAAACTTGTTAGAAGCCTTAGTGTTAAGCACACAATTTTCAAAAAAGATTTAAGATTCTTTGAAACCCCACCATAGCGCTTGAAATGACCACTTTAGAGACAACCAACAGAAAACACCAGATGATATATTCAACAAGAAAGTAACTTTAACTATCTTAGTGGCCATATTAAAAAACCACAATTTTAAAAACCTTAGAAAATATATTTTTAAGGCACATTTAAAACTTTATTTCATTGCAAGTATAAAGTTAAAAGGAACTTTCATTTTTTTATCTGAGGCACTTGAAAAACTCATGGGTTATTACTTATTAGTGTTTGAGAGCATCAATAATTGGCTTCAAACCACCGATCTTTTCCTGATTATTTACAATTGATTTAAAATATTTTAAATAAAATAATTATTTTTATAATTCTATTAGTTGGCTTAAAAATATACCAAATTAATATATAATATAAAAAATAACTAAGTCTGAATTGACAACATGATATAACAATAGTAGCCATTGTGATTTACCAAAATACTTGGCAGATTGTAATGTTATTTGAAATAGGTATTTAATTATAAAATATGTTTAAAGCATTTAGTATCTACACACATGAAAACCTATCCACCCAACACCCATACCTCACCATAAAACAATAAAATTGATCAAAGTGTCATATATCACAAAAAAGCTTTCCTTATCAAAAGACAATCCCCATTTAGAAACAATACTTTGAAACACACTTGTTTACAAAATATTATGTGTCCAATTAAATTTTTCTACTCAATAAATATTTTCCTAGAATATAGATTAATTATGGAAATATTTTATAGTGACAGGATGAAGTGTGAAAAAATTAACAGTTTAACAAATTAGAAAACAAACTTTGAGTTTACAGTCAAATTGCAAAATTGGATTTGAATAAAATGATAGAATATTAGGAAAATGGTAGAGCAGAAATAAAAGTAAAAACACTAACACATATTTACACACACTTCAGTATTTCGATGCTATTATAGTACCTTCCTCAGGAAGTATTAGTAACCAATTGTTTTTGCTCAATGCACTTTATTTCATACATAAAATTATTTAAAAATTCCTCCCCTTTATCCAAGCTTACTATTAATTGTAATAGGTTTATGCCCAATCATCAAGTATTATTTATTAGCATTGGTAATTGCACAGTCTAAGGTGTCACTCTCACAACAGATTAACTTGCCAGTGGCAAGGAGGGAGAGATTCAAATCTCAGGTGAGTGGACCCAGAGTAGTTTTTACCGCATTGTGGTTCCCCATTTTCTCTTTAGTCGTATATCAGCACATTTTATCTAAAAATTCACCCTCTTCATCCTATTAACTTTGACTGGATATATTATGTTAACCTCAAAGCTACCATTGTTTGGATGGTTTAATTCAATGATTGTAAGTATCGGCGCTAAAGCGTATTATTATAAACAAATATTTTGAAAATATACTTTTTCTGAAAACCCATATTTAGACTCTCTCAGTGTTCTAATCAGTTTATATCTCTGATTTACTCCTCCTCGCTGCTACTACTGCTGGAGCTGCTAGAGGAACTTCCGCTGTGGAAGCTCTTGGACAAGGCATAAGCGCCAAGACCGGCGCCAGCCACTCCTGCTATTGGGAGACCGTACTTTAAAGCTTTCGAGGATTTCTTGTGGGCCTTGTAAGCCTTCTTCTGGAATAAACACATACATGATTAGCAGCAAATGCATACCTATCAATATTTGAGAAAAAATATAATATATATTCATAACAAATGGTTTAAACTAGTAAAACTGCTAAATTGAGTAGAATCACAAAAAAAGGATCTTCTTTTTGTTTACTTTTACTGATTAAGGTAAAAAAAAATATATATTAGCTTACTTAAAAATCTTGTTTTATTTTTCAAACAAAATGTAACAAAAATAATATTATGATCAACAAACATATTAACATGATTGATGCTGAAAGTGTTAATAAATATAGGGAGATGTTTACTTGTCTTCACCCCAAGGACTAACAGATATATCTTTATGTGCTGGTATTCTTTCTCAAAACTTACTTTACCTAATTTTATACAGTTTTTACATTGTTTTAATAAATGTATTAGTCATCAGACACATTCATTTTTATAATGTTGGTCATTAGTTAAGTTACAAAAATCATAAATCATCAAAATTTCAGTAAAACTATAAAAGTAATTATATTTTCATAGGTACATATAAAAGAAAATTTGGTAAAGTTGATAGCTATGTATTGTGATTATTTACTGGCATGTACTGTATATTAACAGCTTGAATAGTTTTGTTTACAAAAATACATAATACATGCTTCTGGGCCACAGTGAATATAAATGTGATTCATGAACAACCACTGCTTGACATGAAGATTTGAGTGTGATGTGGATTGTCATGCACGCATGTCTTAGGGACAATTTTTTTTAAAAACTGTAAACTCAGACATGTAATGAAATCAAGTGGATGACATTTAGTTACAATGTGATTACTTCCAGCAAGATGTGGCAACTTGTCACATGTCCAGGTCGTCTATGGTGGTTGTAGCCAGTCTATTCAAAGATCACATAGTCTCGAAAGACTATGGCCACCAAGGTTTCCAAACGTAACAAGCCCCTGCACTCAAACTTCTTATGAGGCATGTTGAAAGGAAAGGTCTGGGCCAATAAGCCACACACAATCCAGGAACTGAAAGTGAACATCTTCACTGCAATTGACGGCATCAGCCATGCTCAGTTAGTTAACATGTTCACAAACATGGAGCGCAATGTTGCCATGTGCCTGCAGGAAGGAGGCTCCTACTTCCAGTACATTTTGTGATGCAATACGTTGGACATTTCTCAAGATATGTTCTGTCACAATTATGTTTGCCTACCTTGTATATTATGTCTTTAGTAAACTATAACTAGGGACCTACCACGAGTGAAACACCCCATATTTACAATAAACATCATCCTCTGAGGAAGCTGTAGGTCTTATATAATAACGATTATATTCTCTCTACCTCAGCTAGCTGTTGCCAAACCTCTGCTAACAATTGCTAAGAACTATGAAACTAAGACAAGAAAATATTGACAACATAAACAATTCCTTGTTACAAGATTTGTTGTCTTTGATGAAAGGGAGAAAATCAAAGTAAAAGTGTATGGTTACAATTTTTCTTTACATTTTTTTCCCCAAGCACCACATCTTACAACTCGTTCGGGTTAGACGCTTGCCTTACAATAAACCTCTGGATTTCTCTTATAGAGTTTGTAATCGAGTGTAGCTTTACATAATATGTCAGATATTATCGAGTGCTTCACATAATGTTCTACTCTAAAAGTGAGAAGACATAATAAAAATTAATCTAAAAACCCTTTGTAGCAAATTTAGTCATTCTAGAAAATTTCACCAGGAGATGGTTGCAGCACCATTTAAAAAAGAAAACTGAAATAAATATATATAAGTCCTACACATATTAAGAAACCAAAACCAAATTTAGAATATATCTATTTATCAACATTAATTTACTCAGGCGTTAAAGAGGGTAATGATGCTCTGAAAGCTACAGTCGCAAGGGTTTTCATTATTTTTAATATTTATGCTTCTATAAAATATATCAACTTGAAACAAAAAATGTTTTGTTTACCATTGTCTATACTTCATTTTAATGTATTGGTAAACTACTTGACTATAAATATGTGTAGGAATCATATATATTTATTTCAAGTTTTTTTTTGGAAATGGTGCTGCAATCACTTGAATTAAAATCTTGTGATTTTAACTGGAATGACCCAATTATCTTTAAATAAAATAAATCTGTCTTCAGAATTTACATTCAGTGAACTCTTGATTTTTTGGAGTATATGAGGGGAGAACCATGAATAATTCAAAACTACGGCTAGTGTAAACATCCCTTTATATACATAATTAAAAATTAGGTAACTGAAATAAGTCGATTTTAATAATTTTTGAATGCCTTCTAGTGTGTTTCTAAGTCAAAATACATTATAACTAGATGTAATAAAGTACATGCTCACATATAAAACATAGACCATTATTTAATACAAACCAAACTAAGAACTATTCAAAGTAAAGAAAGGTGCAATGATTTGATGTTAAACTTAATCTAACAATTGCGAAGTTAGACTTAAGGAATATTTACACAGGCCAAAGAGAGCTGCACTCACTCAGCCCAAGTCACTAACTGAGCACATGTGCACAGTGCACTCTAGAAAATTGCTTTGTTTGAGAGAATAAATAGAGAAAAAAAAGTGCTTTGATGGCCGCATATTCAAAGCAAGGCTGTAGTTGTGAGGGGAGGGGGTCTGTTCAAGCCCCCCCCCCTCCCACTCTGCAATTTTATGAACAAAATATATATGGTTTTATTTATGGTTCAAACAATATAAAAAAATTAAGGTAGACAAAGTACAAATTAGAGGGCTGTGCTTACCATAAAAAGAACTTCAAAGAGCTTCTAAAGGTGTTTGATATTTAGAATTTTTCCTAGCCTTTAGCAGTTAGGTGGTTATTTTAGCATAAAAAAACACTTAAATATAGTGAGCTTCTAAAGGTGTTTAAATGTATAGATTTTTCCTAGCCTCCGGCAGTTAGGGAGTTATGTTAGCATAAGAAACCCTTTAGAGAGCTTTAGAGGTGTTTAAATTAATATATTTTTCCAAGCCTCTGGCAATTGTGGGATGTGCCCACCAAAACCCCCCCTGAAATTATTGGCTGGCTACGGCCTTGACTCTAAGGCGCTACTCTTGCAATAGACTAGACTGCTAATAAGAGGAGATTGTGGTTCAATCTTGGTCAGGTGTACTGAGGGTGGATATTACATCACATAGAAATAGAAATATTTGTTAATGAAACTTTGTTTATCTGTGTGTTTATACTTAGTCATTTGAAAATGTCCGACAGTTTGAATTAAAATCACTTACAAACACCTGTTGGTGAAGCAATAATTACATGCATATATTACAAGGTGAAAACATTTGCCAAAATAGATTAAAAAGACAAATATGAGTTGCCCAAACAAAACACAGATAATCAAACTTCAAATTTGAACATAAACACGGTATACTATTTAAAATATTACTTCAAAATTCTTATTCCTGGAGACAAAATACATTTTAAGGTATATCTTGAATTTTGTGCTAATTTTTATAACAAAACAATTCTGTCAAATATACATATGATAAAACCACACCACTGTCACTTACCGGATACTGTTGCCCATATGGTTGTCCCGGGTAGACTTGGCTCTGTCCATATCCTGAATAAGGCGCTTGTGGGTACCCTCCATGAGGCTGTGGGATCCCAATAGGGCATGGAGTGGGAATAGGGTAACTGGGTTGAGTAGGGAAAGGAGGGATGGCAACCCCAGGTATTTGAGGATATGGGGCAGAAATAGGTGAATACGGGGCAGTGTTAGATGGGTACGATAGGGCAGCCCCACCCATCGGGGGAGCGTAGCCTCCTGGGATGGAATGGGAGGTGACAAATCCCCCGGGTGGTGGGGCGAAGCCCTGAGATCCTCCCTCAAACTGGATGAGACTGACCATCACATCTCCATCTATGGAGATGTGCGTAACATGTTGATACGGGATCCTGTGAATGAACTGTGTGTAGTGTTGTCCGTTGATAGCAATCTGAAGCAAATAAAACTCTAATATGAATTCATAGGATTTTTATGTAAGTTTTTTCAAGTATTTTCTAAAATAAAAGATTGAAAAAGTCTTGTTACCTGAATCGGTGGGTATCTGAACTAGACGTCATTTTCATCTGATTTGATTGGGATTTGAATCCCGATTAAATGTGCTGAGGGTGGTTTTTCCTTATTATTTTCCTTCCCTTCCTCCATGCAAATGTATGTAGAGTGCCTCTAAGTTCTACCTTTCTCGTCCCTACTTCCAAATATATAAACATCCAAATAGGGTGGCCAGAACAGGTAGCAAAATGTGATGCATAAAAATGAAAGTTTTTATTTTTGCTGGTTGAGGTTAGTGGTGGGGTGGGGTTAGAGAGGTAACCTTTCATTATATAACTGCCAATGCGAGTAGGAAAACTTAGGCCTATCTTCTCATTTACAAATCCAGACACCTTAGCTAATAGTCAGTAGCGTGTCTGCCTACTGAGCTAAGGGTCCCCGGTTTGATTCCCGGCATGGCGGAAAATTTATCATTAGTGAAATGTGGGTTTACTCTTTCACAGTAATAAATTAATGGCTGGAGACTGGATGTTGTGCCTGTCCTAGTAATAAGTTAGATTATAAAGACATATGAGGCTACAACAGGCCTAGCCAGCCAGCAGTGAAAAATGTATGGCTTGAATAAAAAAGTGATCCGGGGTACAGGCTGGAAACAGTAATGGATGTAGCAAAATTTTACTAAGTGATAGGCAGAATGCAAGAAGGCAGTTGCCATAAGAACAGCAAGCAAGCGGTTGGTTAACTTGACTGCTTACTTGTACAACTCTTTGGTGATTAGATATTAATTTATTGACTTAAATTAGGGATGAGTCCTTTAAATACCTTGAACCCTTAAGGATGTTCAAGATTTGAGGACTCAAAACACTTTCAGAGTTGGGATTAAAAAAAAATCATTTTGATTATGAATTATTTAAAATAACTATTTTGGTGCTTACTATTGGTGAACCACAATACCATAGTAGGAGAGACATCTCCACCAGACCATTAATCTACAACTTGATATATTAATGTGAAAAAATTGAAAGCGAAGAAAAATAATAACAATGTGGGAAGGTTAACTTTTTATACGTCATATTTTCTAAGATTCAGATTTGGATCCAAGATTTATAGACAAGCTGAAGATTAGGTTTTGACCCATTTTAGTGCTATGCATTTAAATGTTTATGGTGACACCATAATATAAATATAAACTGGAATAAACTTTGAAACTGGCAAAGTTAAACTCGGTTGTTTATGGCCCCTAACCCCACCCCTCCAATTGTCTCAGTATTTCACCTTGTAGCTCTCCGGCTCGCAGAGTATTATTATCTCGAAACCCTGTGCCCTGGCCAGGGGCATATGCCCTGTCAGCTCATCAGGGCCCCAGTTCAACCCATGGAGCGAGTTCCGGCTAATGACGTTCTCATGGAACCGGGCAGACACGTGGAGAGCTATGTCATCCCGAGGAGCCACGTTGGGCCCGCACTGTAGGTTGATGGAAAAACTTATGGAAAAGAAACAATTTAATATGTTATAATTTAAGGATGGATTCTTTGAACCCCTCAAATCCCTAATGAGATTTGAGGTTTCAAGAAAATTTCAGACTTTGAATTTTTTTTTTGTGGCTATTAAGATGCTTACTATTGGTTTAGCCTAAAATAATTATAGGAAAAATTTAAGATTCGGATGGACACCTACTATATAAAAACGATCATGTTGTACAGCCTATTTCTCATAAACTATGCATAATAACAACATGTGATTTTTTGTATTATATTAACCTTGTAAATTTAAAATGAGCTATATTAATAAAAAAGTTACAAGTTAATATTAATTAACTTTTTTACAATAAGACAGAATTGCAATTAAATTAAAATGAAATAAAACATGAAATACAAGAATATAGTTTTGAAGTTATCATATTATTATAGAGAATAAAATAATGTTCTATCATACACGACTAATATTTATAATACAATAATTTTTACAAATTTTGATCTATTCAAATTAAATCATGTCCAAACTGTTGAAAAAGTTCAGTCATTTCCTGCTAGATAGGTGTGTCATCAGAAGCAGCTTTTCCTCTCCTCCCCAACAATTTTTTGACATTATCTAACATTCAATCTCATATGTAAGCCCAGCTACTCCCCCTTCCCTCACCCCGTTTATATCCTGTTCAGGTAAAACCCTTGACTTGATGCTAATTATTGTCTGTCACTTTGTTACTACTATTACCTGAGTTATTGAAAATGTTCCCTGTGATGTATTTGCATAACCTATGTTAAAAGTTTTTTTCTAACTTAGGCTTGATTGTGTTTAGCTTATAAATAATTTGCAATAACAGTGTTTCTTGATTAGATAAAACCTAATTGTATAACATTGGTTTTGTAAGAAGAGGTGACCATGGTTTATATAAATAGTTTTATTCATGTTATGACAAACAAGACCGTTTCTTACTTACAGCAGGATTAATTTTGAGGATATTAAGATTTAGTGTTGCATCCAGGAATTTAATTTAGGGAAAGGGGCATGTGTTTCAAAGCAATTATTTCCGTCCCCTGAAAATACTCATCAATTATTTTAATTCAAGACTTTATTATTTTAAAAGAAATTACACACACACACATATGTATATACAGGTTGTTAAAAAAAATGTTCAGAAATTATGAGTCTTGTTGTACACATTAACATGAGGAAAGAAATTTCTAATGATGTTCCATGACATCTACTGGTGTCGATGATAGCAAAAATAATAAAAATAAAAGTCTTAAAAATATAGGCCCATAAACCAACTCACATAGAGGCAAAGGCCATTTTGTATGGTTTGTGATAAAAAATAAATACTATGGTCCACCACATAGACTTTCTCTCGCTTTTATCTTAAAATAGATATTTACTGAAAACTCTTAAGGTTTGTGAAACAAAATCTAGGTGCATGCATTGCACCAAACATTACACCAAAGGTCAAAAATGAAATAAAATACAATGTTACTTACTCTATGGCATTATAAAATAGGAACATTATTACAGAAAAATTGAGAAAAGAGAATCATCTCTGTCCACCAAAGAGCAAAAGAATCAAATTAATTTTCAAAGGCCTTGATTAAAAATAATATATAATTATTTGTTTATAGCTCAAAACATTTTGATTTTATAATAATATACTTAGAATAAAATACTTTTACCTTTAATAGTACAAGAACTGTACAGTGATAAGTTATTACATATTTCAAATAGTTGTGGATAAATGATGAAAATTGGAAAATTTTGTGTAGGGTACCCTCAAATTCACGTTCATGAGAAAATGAGAATTCACATTTTGTTTATAATAATGAACAGTGTCTAGATATAAAATTAATTCAAAATCGTTAAAGCAAATTTCGAGAAAATTGTTTTATTCTCTTAAATTCGGGGGTTAGATATCTAATTTAAAACTTGGGGCAGACCTTATGAAAACCCCAGATACCAAGTTATGGCCCAATCTGTAAAATAATTTCGACTCTAGCCCGCGGTACAGACAGATAGATAGAAGGCATTGAAAAAACCACTTTTTTAGTTTCAGTTTGACATTTATCAAAATCTTGAGTTCAAATTTTTTGATGATTCCAATACTTTCCCTACAAGGTGTCGAGAAAGAGTAAATATTTGTTTACAAAGCTTAGTTACCCGAAGGGGTGTTCTATAGTTAGATCCGTTGGCTTGATCACCATTGATGGGGTGGTCGAGGTTCAAATCTCGCAGTAGACTAGACTGCCAGTGACGGGGAGATTGAGGTTCGAATAACGCTTGTGTGCACTGAGGGTTGTTTTTGATAAAACAGGTTTCCACTCTCCTTCCACGCAGATGCAGGTGCACTTCCTCTCAATTAAACATTCCTAATCCTTAAATCATTATTGTAATTAGTACATAGGCGTATAACCCAAGCGGGTAGTAAGACGCGGTGCTAAATAAAAAAAACTAAACTGTTAGTAACCTGTGTACTGACCGTGTCAATAATAAAAAAGAAACAAAATAGTTCTAGATAGCTATAATCATTTTTAAAATAATAATGAATTAATTATTTAAATGGAAACATAGTTTACCAGCTTTTATTTAATCCAGATTTTTTTTAGATTTTAGAATACAATGAATGTTCTTGTTAGTAAGGTGTTCGAAAAAAAAGTGAACAGTATTTGTAAAGTAAGGTGGGCGTACAGTGTGTACATTCTATTTCACTGAGATAAAATTTAAAATATTGCAATTTTTCATCAACTTTGGTCACTTTTTTCTGGCTCATTAATTTTTTTAACAGCCTAAAACCGAGAACAAAGTGGGGTTTTCACTTATTTTTATATCTTCTGTACAAACAAATGTTGGTGCACTTATTTTAATTCTTCCATTTCTACACAATGTATTTAAATAATTAGCCTAAGTAGCGACCATAAAAACTTTGTCACTGAAAAAAACAAAAAGGGCTATATTTTTTTTTAAATATAGGGAAGAAACATATATTTTTATATATTTCTACAGTAATAAATAAACCAAATAAAAATGTCAAAATTGATTATAAATGATGATTTCCTAAGGTAACTCAGAAAAATCATACTTTGACAAGGGTTTGAGTCCTTGTCTATGACTTTGGACGTCCTTCTATGAAACCCTGAGATACGGCTCAAAACTCCGTACCAATCCTTGGAAAGTACATCGGTGATGGCTTGTCTTTGGTTGAGTAGAAAGCAATAAGGTGAATGGCTTAGGGGTCGGGGTGGTGGTGGTGGTGGAGGCCTGGAGTAATAGTGGGATGCAAGGGCACTTTGAAAGGGGAGGAAGTATAGGAGGGGTGAGAGGGGTTGGTGTTGTGACTGCCCTAGCTACTACAGTAGCGCACTTTTGGTGAGGTGATAAAACATAGTACCACTTGGAAAAGAGATTTGCAAAACTTCGACATGTCCATCCGAATCTTAACAACTAGATTTCAACTATTAAACTACTTAAATGAATGCTTTAACAAAAACATAATATTATTCATTCAGTAAATAGTTAAATATTTTTCATAGCCAATAAAAAATTAATGTGGATAAGTTCAGAATTGAGAGGAAAAAATCATACTAATATGGGAAAGCTAACCTTTTTCTTATAATATTATCTTGGATTCATATTTGGAGATTAGAGGAAAATAATATTTGATCCATCTTTATTATTAAATATCAATGTGGCAAATTAAACTATCTAATTCAAAATAAAAGGATATTAAGACTGAATTTTAAGGAAGCAATCAGCAGTCCTTAGGAGAGATGCCAGGGAAACTACATTGCGAGGAAAAAAAACCTCTCCTGTAACACCTAATGTAGACTCTACCATTGGGATTTTCGATTCTGAGTCAAGCACACTAGCGAGTACTTGACCATATTCGCATTAACGCGTTAATAAAAAAAATAGCCAAACTTGTGGTCACACAGTTTAAGGCATTAAGCTCACCATATACTGTTTTTACATTAATGAAGAAGTTGATATTTGAATCCAGTCCATATATTCGTTGTTTATTCTGAAAGGTAGCGCACTTATCTTGCCAGGTTCCACTCTGACACAACTTATAAATTGGGGCCATAGTGTGATGCATCAAGGTAGGACTGCTAACTTTCAAGGTGAACGGAGTGTACATTGGAGTATGGGTTTCTACATGCTATGTATAACTTGTTTTCCCAAATATTATCCATGCTAATGTAGGTGCACTTCCTTTAAACTACTCTCCCAACCTCTACCCCTTAGATTAAGTCGTGTTAAAGTATTAAGGTCATTCGACCATCAATATTTTACTGCACAATTTTAACAAGTGTATAATTACAAGCTATAAATAGTGATTCATTGATTTCAAATAATTACAGTTCACGAGTTATAATGGGTTTAACTTGTTATTTTATGCTATTTGCATACCAGTGTTGAGGTAAAGTAATTAAATAATGTATGGGTCCAATGCCTTAGCTCAGTTGGTAGCATGTCTGTCTTATCTAAGGGTCCCAGGTTTGATTAAACATTCATATAAGGTGTATACAATGAAACATTATAATATTAATACAGACTATAACAATTAATTTATTACAGTAATATTAATGTTTCATTAAAATATCTGTAATTTTAATATCATTATTAATATTACTAATTACCTCATATTGATGTCGCGCTATACTAAATTTTAACCCCAGATATTAATTATTTTACCTTAACAATGGTTCAAAACCATAGCTCTGTCGGTAGTGTGTCTGCCTAATGAGCTAAGGGTGCCGGGTTTGATTTCCGGCATGGCCGAAAATTTATAAATGATGAAAATATGGGTTTACCCTTTAACATTGATAAATTGACAGCAGGGACTGGATTTTGTGTCTGTCTTAAGTCTTAGGAGAGATTATTATGAAGCTACGAGAGGCTTAGCCAGACGATAGTAGGAAAATATAAGGCTTGAATAAAAAACTTACTCAGGCTACAGGCTGGAAACAGTAATGGATGTAAAAAAAAACCTTAACAATGATATGTAAAAGTATAAAATAGCAAATGTGACTCCTTAAAACTCATGAACTATAATTATTTGAAACAATAAATCACTATTTATAGCCTAAAAATGCTCTAACTAAAAAACAAAGTTGGTGGTTCTTACCGACTCGCCAGTGCTAGTACAGTTCCTTGAATCCGAACCATCCTGCCTGGATAAAGACCTCCAGGTATTGGTCCAACATAAGGAATAATCTAGGGAAAAATTGGTAAACTGGCATGTTCAGCGAATGACTTACAAACTACATAATTTAATTTTAGAACAGACACAACACCTAGTTCCCTAGCCATCAATTCATCAGTGTGAAAGGACAAACCCCAATTTACCAACTGGTAATAGAGTTTCAATAGTAATAAGTAATATAAATCCAGCTTAGGGCCCTTAGCTTAGAGGCAGATTCACTACCAGGGTGTTAAACCCTTTAATTATTTACAGCATGTCTTGTAAATATATTCCTTGCTAAAAAGCACGATAAAAAATCTCCTTTTTTTACAACCTAATCTATCTTTTCCATAATCTTTTAACATAAAGTTGAAATATTATAAAAAAAAGTGTGACGATGGCAGCATGTTCAAGAAAATATTCATATACTTTGACCAATTGTTTCGACAATGAATTGCTTGGGTCAATGTTATGAACTTACTTCCAATTTTATCATCGTTTATTTTTACCTTTCGATTAATTTTTGGTTATAAATTTACTTGATTGTGTACATGTCACTGATAAGGTTTTTTGCAAGTGAGGTAGATAATTAACTTTTGATTTCATAATAAGCCTACCATAAATTAAACAAGTTTTAATTAATTTATTTTCATTGAGCTGGTATGTAATTTGTATCTGGACCTGATTACAATAATGTATAGGAATCCTCACACATAATTAACGAGTACAGCTATTACATGTTTTTTTGTACTCAACCTGAATAGGCTAGCAGTCTATTTTTGTGTTAGCTTGAACCATATATTTTGCTATGGGTTAGCTTACAATTGTTTCAGTTATTCTGTTTAAATATTTATTGTATATGTACAAGATAAACTTGTAATCAAGTACTGGTACATAATTATAAATAATGTCTTACACTGACTTTATAAATGTCAGTTAACACCATACTCACATAGGCCACACAGACTAAATGTCAGGGTCATCTGGTCTGGTTTGCTCGAATCCCGGCCAGGTACCTATACTGAGGGTAGTTTGCAAGTATATTTTTTCTAAAAAAATGTAAACACCATGATCAAATAAATAAAAACATAGTTTTATAATGATAAAATAAAGGCTATAGATATATTTAACTTGCGTAATTAATGACTTAAATAAGAATCACTTAAAAATATTAACACTTACAGGATTAAGAAATGGAGTTGATGCCATATTATACAATATATTCAGTTGGTATTTGGTATATTAGGAACGAGTGATTTCAAAAACTGAAATAAATAGAAACAACAAATCAAATTTTAAGTTCAATTCCTTTTATTAAAAATGTTCAATTAACAATACCTGTAACTAAATATAAAGGGAAATTTATTAGAGCTATGCAATAGTTTACCAGTATGCTTATAAATAAGGGGAAAAGTAGGCTTAATATAGGCCAAAACTTTAAAACAACTGCACATAAAAATCTGCATATTTTACTATCCATGGGGATACATAAGGTGGCTAAATTTGAAAAAAATCCATGAGGGTAAGGGTTTTTCATCAGATCACTTGACCATAGGAAGGTTAATTTGGGATGGTTTAAAATTATAAATATATTAACAATTAAGTATTAAAATACTTTAGGTGCCACATTGTGATAATTAGCCTATATTCATTTAAATGTTTACCATTTTCTGTGAGTTAGATAAATTTTGATTAAATTTTATAATCCTAGATACCAATTTTTAACAATATTTGCTACCAACTTCGGTGGCACCATGGTATAAGGCTCTACTCTCGCTAGGCCTATAGACAAAACTTCCGACGACTAGGAGATCGTGGTTCGATTTTGGAAGGGTGTAGCCTACTTAGGGTGGTTTTTCCTATATAGTTTCCCAATTTCTCTCCATTGGCTGATCACTTCATCTATACTATTCGAACTCCCTCAGCCCTAACTCATTAGCGTAATTAATAGATAAGCATATAACCCGAAAGCGTAGTAAGACACGGGCCAAAAAAATAAAAATTTGTTTTGACATCTTTAAAATTTTGCTTTTGTTTTGTGTATTAATGGTAAAAAATAATGTAGTTAGTTACTTATATTACAAAACAAAAAGTGTCAATAGACTCGCCCTTTAGAGTAGGCCTATTATTCCCGCCTGCTCATTTATACTCTTTCAAACAATTCAAAGTTAATTTTATTTCAAGAACTTTATAAACTATTCCATGTAAAGATACCAAACGTTTCGGTTGGAAAATTATGTGGATTCGACAGAATATTTTATTACTCTGATATTATTTACATTTTATGTGTGACTTACTGTCACATGACAGCAAATATTTAATCACAACTTTTATCTTAATTATATATTACATCTGTCACATGATGTGACTCACTGTCTCAAAACTAAAGACGATGTTTGGATGTAAATGTAATTGAAATTAAAACTAAATTTATATCTTACATTATGCTTACAAAATTGATCAATTTAGATTTATTTAGACCCATATGCTTTTAAAGTCATAATTTAGCTTTTAATTTGTCAGAACAAAATCCACTTCTATTCCAATTTAAATCAGCAACACTAATATATATATATATATATATATATCCTTTATCTATGACTAATATAGCACCATGGATCACTGATCAGGTTGGGTTAACACAATAATCTCTGGGTTAACACGAAAACGCAGAGACGATTTGATGTAATACCCACGGTCCCTCTCAACACAGATCAAGTTATATTTAAAATTACATAGGCGTGGGGCATTGGGCCTAGCTGACAACGCTTGAAATTGTAATATACTAATAAATACATAAAACTTTGTTTTAAATTGATTTAAAATTAAAAGACTATAATAAAATATATTAAGTGAATTTAAAATATTGAGTAAATTTGTATTTGATTATTTACAAGATTGTATAACATGACAAACATGTTGGCAGCATTGTGTGGATCAGCTGAGGAGAGAGGCGACCAATGAAATCTTTATTTGTGACTTTGTGACAGTTCATAGGCCTATAAATCTGAAGGTTAGCGAAATCACGACAACACACTTTATATATATGCCAAAAAAGACATTTAATTAGTGTCGTTTCACGTGGTGCCAGAAATGGCGCATTTAGTCAAATATTTGGTGTTAATCTTTTGGTTTGGTTGTATAAATAGCACTGATCTGGAACAGTTAGAAGAAGGGAATCCATTCTACAGTGATGTCATCCAATTTGTGTCGAATATTATTAACGATTCTCTCATCTTACCTTCTACAACTTCACCAAGAATATCACTTATAAATGTTTACCATGAAGTAAGTATTAATTTGCTTCGTATTCATTCATCGTGTAGGCCCACTATTAATCGTGATTATTATAGAATGCAAAGTAGATTTAATTTTTCTTACGTTTTTTCATGAAAAGACCTTGCTTCAGTTAAAGGCACAAACAAATAGTCTTATAACTGTAGCTATGAAATCGTCAAAACTTTATCACTATCACCTACTTTTTAAAATATTGGGAACGTTGCTTAAACACTTAATCATGTATAATACACCGTATTTTACTTTAGAAAACAAATCATTAAAAAAAATTAACACTATCATTATACTCAAAAGTAAATGAAAAATTAAATAATACTAAAATAGATTTAACTTATTTGAAATTATTTTATTTTTACAACGTTTAGACAACTCAATCCAGACGTAAATAAACTATAGGTCCCTACGAAAAAGTATTTTGCCCCATGATCCCTTACAATATGACTGAATCTTAGTACTACCAAAGTTAAATCGTTTATTTTGCAAATGATACATTATTCATTACAATATGACTGACAGCATCTTACGGAACAGTGCGCAACGAGCGAGATTCCTTAATAGTTTTCTATGTCGTAAAATGATACATTTTATACTTTTAACCTTCAATAAACCCAATAACAAAAGTATATTTTTAGTGATAACAAAATTAATATTATAAAATAATTAGACTTATTATTGTTTAGAAAAAAAAACTAAAACTAAAAAAAATCTTACAATTTAATTCAGTTGAGGTATTCAACCTGCACCTTCTAAACTGTATAATTTATAAGCTATAACCTATCAGCACTTGACTTATAGGCTAACTTAAATCTAGCACAGACACAACATTCCTCCCCCTGCCATTAATTCATTGCTGTGAATGGAGAAACTCACATTTCACCAGTGATCAATTTTTCAGCCATGCGACAAAAATTCACCTATTTCACAGAATGACATTAACTTTTGCAATGTAAATATTTAAAAGTTGTCACAACATGGCAACAAAAGTAATTTAACATAAGATAGCTAACATAATTTAATAGCCAATTATTACTATTACGATTAGATAAAGCTAATTTTTCTAGAATCACTTTATAAAATTGGTATCGGAGGTAATATTTATGAATGGTTTAAAAACTACTTTAAAAACAGGAAAAGAAAAGTTAAAATAAATGATTTAAAAGTGAAGAATTGGGTGTGTGGATATGTATATATATATATGTGATTATATAATCATATATAAAAAAGCTGGCAACACAATGCTGTACGAGGTGCAAACAAAAGTAGATAGAGCTAAACAAAATAATGTTGCAGGAAGATTTTAACAGAAAACAAAACTGGACTCACAATGATGAATTAATAATAATTATTAAAAAATAGCAAACAGTGCATATCAGACCACCTCATGTTATAAAGTATTAATTGGATTATAAAAGGTCATTGCATTGATTGTTTACATAATATGAAACCATGTAATTTTTCAACATTCACATGAGTTGAGACATATGATTAGCTTAGGCCTTTGATTGATCCTCAAACGAAATGAAATACTCATATAGAGATAATGAGTAGGAAGCTAAGAACAGGAATGGTTACTATATGTATAGTAAAACAATATATTACATTTGATATTCTAAAAATAGTGTAGGCTATCACACACTAATCGAATCACATCTTGGCTATGGTATTACTTCCTGGGGAAAGACGGGTGAATTATATTTAAATCAATATTCTTAAAATAATGGTTGAAAACAACAGTAGTAGCCTACTTACCAACATCATGAATAGGGAGTGGAAACCATTGAAAGTAATAAACATGTATATCGATTACATGATAATTCAGTACTACTCAGGAACATAATAATGTAAGACAGGCTAATAGTCACAACAGGAAAGTAAAAAAAAAATCTCTTTGTATATAAATAAATATGTAAAACATCACATGAAAATAATATCGTCAAGTTTTAACATAAGGATAAACTTTTAGGAATAGTTAAAATATTAGACGTTAAAAGAGAAATAAAAAAATGGCTAGTTGGATCACAGACTTAAGTGAAATAATAATCTAAAGGTGACCTGGTGGTCTAGGGGTAAGGTGTCAGATTTATGTGCTGGAGATCTGGGGTTCACTCTCCGGTCTTGGCACAGATTTATCTGATTGCCAAACCCTTCCTTCACATCTGACAAGACATGTATTAATCACAACTTGTGAATGTGTTGAATGCCAGGCCTCCACTGTGGTTGGGATCCCACATTAAACTGTAGGTCCTCCATTTCATCTCACAATCACCCTAACATTACACATTAGTGTACGTGTGTATAACCCGCATGGGATAGTAATAATAAAATTATTAATATTACTATTATTATTTATTATTAATAATATTATTATCAATATTATTATTAATATTATTTTCTCCTACAAATTCACTAAAAGAGTGTTAAAGCCCATCTACTTTGCTCTGGTTAACTCGCATTTGTCCTACTTAAATGTAATCTCGGGTAATACTTTTAAAAGTCATTTAATACCACTAATAAGACTACAAAACACAGCACTAAAAATATTTTTCGGCTGCCCAGCGTTGAGGACAGAGACATTAGGCTTTATACATATCTATACATAATACTATAAATTAAGTAAAGTTTGAAAAATTTTGTTTCTATCATAATAATTATTTAAAACGTCAATTTGGGCTATTTGTGACATTGTTTAACCGCTAACAAGTTGAAAGTTTTAACCAATTTAATTCAAATGGATTCTTGCTTGAGTTTACATTATGTAATTTCATTAGTTGATGTTCAAGATTTCTTAAAACAAGATAAAAATATAATTGTTTCATTTTCAAGAGTTGGCTTTACTAAAAAAAAAGGGGAAATGTAAGTTTTTGACTTATAGATAATTTTTGCCTCTTTAAAAAATGAAATGAGAAAGGCCTACATTAGGCCTCTGTTTGACTGATATTATATTGCTAGTAATTTTAATTATATCTTTATATTAGGGAGATATGGGCTGCATCCGAATGGTCTACTTCCCGCACCATCAACCCTTGATGTTCACTTGATAGTTGTATCAGCAATCACGTGATCAAGTGTAGATCCATCCAAATAGTCACAAAGTGTGCTGATGCACCCTTCACACACTCTTGAGTCCAAGGCGACGGCAAGTCACACTTTACATACCCTTGATGCAGTGTTTGACTGGCAATTGTTTATTTTTTTGTCTGCTAGAGATAGAGCTCATAGAATAATATCATCTGTGATAACAGGCTGATAGATGGTGTTTAAAATAGCTTCTAAGCTCATTGGTAGGAAGTATCACTGCAGACTCAAGGGTGTGGAAAGGATAGTTTGTCATCCAAATAGTCTGTTGCAGTCTTCGATCTCAAGTGCATGATAAGTGTACATTCATCGAGTCAAGTGTTTTTGACTATTCATATACAGTCAGCGAGTAGACCTTGGAGATATGATAAACAGTTTGTTTCATGATGAAGCACTTTTAAGTGGGAGAAGAAAATCCCCGGCTGGTCCAGGAATGATGGGAGCAGCCCAATGTCCTTCACTTAATCAAATATGTATTTTACTTGCGACACCAATACACACATACACTCTGACAAAATGTAAATATAAATTTACTGCAAACAACAAGAAAGTGGGCTATGTGCCTCAAAGTAAATAAGTTGGGACCATACTCTCCACTTTAAAAAAAATATAATTTCAATGCAAGGTGTTTAAACATATTTCATTGAGTTTCCTTTTTAAGTAATTTGCTTTGGGGGGGGGATACACACACACACGTGTCAACTTAAAATCAGCATTTAGGCCTCATCCCTGGCCAAAATTAATACGGATTGTAGTTTGAACAATGCCCGACCACTACTCAATTTGGATCCCATTTGGAATAAAAAATTCTAATTTTTTTCATAGGTGTAATTTCAGATCCATATTCATTTTATTCACACATTTTAGATTTGGATTTAAAAAATACAGCTCATATTTGAATTAGGGCCTACTATAAGATATATATTGTCATATTTTCAGACCTTAAGTTCTTAATATTATTTGCCTGCACTGCTGATCACATTGTCCAAGACGTTAGGCTTCCAATAGACTGAAATGCTGGTAATAAAGAGGTCAAAGTTTGAATATTGGATAGAAGCATTGTTGGGTGGGGGTTCACTTAGGGTTTATCACTGTGTTCTCCATGTTTTCTCCATACTAAAGCAACTGCATTTTATAGAGAGTTTCAGGTCACAAGCACGTCATCTGCTTTTGAATCATAGGAAAGATAAGAAAATTCTATAAAACCATGATTTGAGCCCAAAAACCTTTCAGAAATTGTTAGTCAAAATTTAAGCTTGTGATGCATTGTTAATTTTGCCACAGCTTAAAAAGTGTCTAAGCTTGGCTTTCTATTGTCATGAAAGTACACAGAAAGACTGTGTACCTGTAAGTCGAACACTAAAGATCAGCCATTAAAAAACAAGTTGATCACGACCTTGATGGTTCCACTGCTGGTTGTTCTAAGTTTTTATGTTGCTGGTGGTGATGTTACCTTCTTGAGATTTTGAACAAATACATGACCATATTAAGTAACTCGACAAATAATAATAAAAGCATTCCCATATACCCACACAAGAAAGCTCCCTTCGAATGGTTTGGTTTCTAGTGGAATCTGATGTTTAAAAAAGTAGTTATGGAATCCTCTTGCCTGTAGCGGTAAGTGGCTTTGACACCCAAAGGTTTTGTAGACTGTATTCACTGAGCTGGAATTGAGATTGAATACTTTTCAAACACAAACAAAGATTTAAATGTGAATTTTACCTAAATATAAAAGCAAAGTTAAATAAAGCATTGTTGATATTTACAAAATCTTGAAATCTATTTAAAGAATATTACGGAGATTACAAACATTGGACAACATTTTAAATTAAAGAGAGCATTGCATATAGACCTATTGTACGACATCGTCACCACCACTTTCTTCTGTTTTTCACCTTTTTAACTCTCACTAACTTCACAACAGTTGGAAACAGTAACATATGTAAAACTACAGTACAATCATAAATTATAATATATAGAACAGGACACACATACTAAACAACATTAAATTATTTTGGTCATAGTCTAATATTGAATTAGTTTCGCCTTATATATGTATTATAGTTAGCCTCCATAACCACTATCTATGAAAACTGCCCAAAGAATTTTATGTTAGCCGCTTTCAAATCATTTATTGTAATTTTTACAGAACTCAACAGAAAGTGGCAAGTATTTCATCCAGCTGGATGTATCAGATGACTGCAGCACAAGCAGTTTCACCAACTGTATCCCGGTCAAGCTTGTGTGTGAGCTGGTTGCAAGTGAAGAGGTAGAAGGTCTCAATGTGCACTCTTCCAAGTGTGCAAGCAAGGAGTCCACCCCCAGTTTCCCTGTCAGCGAGGGGGTGTTCTATGAGGAAAATGATGCTTCTGATGCTAGGGACATTGCAGAGTTTGCCCTCAGGCAGTTGGAAGATGAGGGAAGCCCCAGAAGGAACATTCTAGAGATAATGAGCCTCAAAAAACAGGTCAGTGGATAGTTAATTATTCTTGTTAATGGTACAATTTTATGGCACTGGAAGTGTAAAGTGCTATCAAATATGAGTCCTGCTGAAAATTTAGGAAAATTTGGTACTTTTTACACTAACAAAGGCCTAGTTATAATTTCTCCATTGAATTAAACTGCTTTAGGTAAATTTACTATAATAGAGAAGGGGGAATGGCAGGGTAAAAGGAAAGGAACTGACAATCAACCCCCTTCAAATAGAAGCAGCACCATTCTTCTCCACCAAGATAGTAGCAAGAAATGGTGTCGCTGTGATTCTTGATTCAGCCACTAGATTTCACTTAAAGTATTGACTATAAATAAAAAGTATTCTTTATTCAAACTATTTACATTGTTTTTTCCTTTCTTTTCCAAAACCTATTCAAGCTTGTATGATCACCACAAGCTATTGTATAGGATTACCTGTATGGTTTATCTTATAATAAACAAATATTACATTAATTTTAACATTTTGTTACTTTTTAATACAATTAGTAGATTGAATATGGCACAATAATTGCAGGTAACAATAATATATTGTTACTGTACAGGTATTGTATTGTAAATAATAAAATCTGACATTGTCACCTGCTCAGGTGAGACTGTTTGGTGGGAAGGGGAGGGGGGCAATTTTACTAGTTGTTTAATCTTTGGCACTGCTCAATTCCAGAAGCAAAAACTTGACAGATTTCTTAGTAAGCCAACCTCGATGAAAATAACCATTTATTGTCTGGAAACAATTTATCTAAATAATAATTAGTTATTGGGATATTTTTGGTAGTGACAGTCAGGGATATTCAAAGATCATTGTTTAGACCCGTAGCTTGAAACACACAAAGCAAAGTCATAAGTTTATAATTAGGTTTTTGTTGTTCTCACATAAAACTACTTTTATTCAGTAAATTATACAGGTGAATATAAATATTTGGAGGCAAGAAACAAAGCACTAGATATTCTTTAACCTGACATTTTAATTGATCTATTCTCACATCACACTATAGATATAATTTAATCATTAATGTGTGTGTTAAAATACTGTTCGGTTGCGCTAAAAGTGATTATATATTGAAATGTGTCACTGTAAATTTTCTATATTGCAAGTAATTATTTTTCCGTGTGTCATACTTTCATTCAGGGATATCTGCATATTTAGGCCTACACTAATGGGTTTGGGATGAAGAAGGTAGGTTTTAGAAGAAATGTAAAATATATGTGTAGTGAGGGAGTGTTAAATTATTAAGTAAAAACACCCTAGTACAACCAACCAGTAATTTAACCACTACCTTGCTCCCTCTCCCTCTATCATTGGCAAACCAGACCAAATGAGAGACATATCTTGGTTTATATAGCCATCGGTTGCAAGTTAGTCATGTTTGAGTATACTAATGCCACAAAGGCTGTCAATGTTTATTTTTTTATCCACTCAATATGTTTGTGGCACAGGTTTGGATGTTTGTTTAGTTTAGATTAACTTTATAGTAGGCTTGGGCCCTTCAAATCTGTAAGGCTATTTGAGATTTGGAAAGAATATACAGTAAAACCCCATTAGACTGAACCCTGGTAGTCCAGAATTTTGAATAATCTGACCACAATTTTCGGAAAACGGGGGAAAAAATTAATATGTGCAGAAGACAGAAAGCTATTAACTAAATTAATTACTATTATATTTTATTGGTCAACAAGCTTAACTACTACACCCATTCATTTATCACTTAAGATAATACAATAAAAAAAATTATACAAATTTGGGTAAGCTCAACACTTGTGCATATAATATTTTTAAGATTATGATTTGAGCATCTATATTTGTACATTAAATAAAAATTGAATTCAATAATTCCAGTGACCGTAAATTATCTGTTGCTGTAAAATTAGGTTTCCCATTCGTAAATGGAAGTTTGGATAATTCACTATAATAGCATAATAGCATTGTTACATTCAAAATATTTTCAATTATTATTATTATTATTATTATTATTTTGTGTGGATTGTATCTGCACAGTAAATGGTTGCAGCCATTGACTGTCGCTATATTAGTGCATTTGATCCAGAGAACCTATGATACAATTTAGTGTTTTCCATGTTGTGGATTTCCTTCTTTCTTTCCTAGCAAATGTTATTTTTTATCTCTTCAAAATATTTCCTTTTAACCCTTTTGCTGCATATTTAATTTTTACTTATTTCCTTCAGAAATGGCAATTATAGGTCAAAAGTTCAAAATCTGAAAATTTGCATAATGTTCACGATTATGATCAAATAATGTGGCAACTAGTAATGCATTTTAAATATGAGATTTAGCAATACGTTGTCTATAAATCACATATTAATATATATATTCCATTGATAACATTTTATACATCACATATTATTTATGTCAAATTTTACCCAAATGCAATGTTATTCTGTTATCAGAACCATTCTTTATTTTACCTGCAACCCACATTAGTGTCAAACCAATTGATAAGTGAGGATTTGATAGGACTAATATTGGCCTTGTGTGATAAAAAGAAAACTTTTGAAAGTTAGGTTATATCAACACAACTTGAACAATTTTGTGCTACACTGGTGTTTTCCTCAGTGTAGTCTATAAGATCATATATTTGTGTTAGTCTTGGTTCCAAAATAGAAAATAGGTAAAGAACAGAAATAAAATAGCAATTAGAATAAATAAAATAAATCTTAAGACTCGGTGAATTATTGAATTTTCCAATTGCCATACTAACCAACTATTATATTTATAACACTTCACATGGCCTGAATTTATCAATCATAAATTAAATGTTACTAACACAGTAGCATAACCAGGTAAATATTGCACGTGTGCTACAGGTATGGAAATGCGGAAGTAAACAAATGCTACTATTGTTATGATTTAGCAGCTGGTAATTGACAATTATCAAAACTAACACCAGATGTCAGAGACACATGGGCATACTAGTATGAAATTATTCAGCATTCTGACACCCTGGTGGCTATTTCCGACTGTCTCAGCAAAGGTAGATAAAGTTTACATGTCATGGGGTAGAGTCGATTTCCACGGTCAATAGCTATAATGCTGAGATTGGATTTTTCCGATTATCCCGACAAAAGGGTATAAGTAGGCAATAACTTTTTTTTTAATTTTAGCTATTTAATATGCTTTTTCTGAACAAACTGATTACATCAGCATATGACTTAAAAATTAACTTAATTCTTGATCAGGCACAACAACCAGTCTCCGACTCTTAATTTGTTGCTTTGTTAGAGGAAGCCCCAATTTCACCGGTGATTTTTTTTATTTAGTGGGAATTAAATCCAGAACCCTTAATCCAGCAGACAGACAAGCAAACAAATGATCAATATGTCTGACTAGATCACTGTTTTAATATTTTGATATTTTTTGACAGATGGAAGCCAACGGAACTAAATTGTATCTGACGGTGAAAGTGACAGCTACTGATGGTGGCGACTCGTCCCAGCTGGAGGTATGCGAGTTTGAGGTTAACCAGACGAGTGAGGTGACACTGGAATCTCAGGGTGCCTGCTTTCCCTTGGGGGAGGAGCGGACCAACACCCCACTGAATGGGGATGACATCCTTGCAGGAGCTGTCAGCACTGTAGACAAGCTCAACAAGCTGTCATCCTCAAACTTTGTCTATAAGCTGGTGAAGGTGCTGATGGCAGGCAAGCTGGTAGGTTCCATTAGTCCTACTAAGACTTTTATAACTGAAAGGCATAGAGTTTCTTTCCCCCTGCTAAGTTTCTCAGGCATTTGCGACTAGCCCCAATGGCATTATCATATTGGGCTCTAAAACACTTATATTGTTTTTTTTAAATCTTTTAATCTAAACTATCATCACTTTGGGGTGCCTAACATGCGCTTTCTGAACAAATTGATTATATCAGCACACAACATACAAAGGTTGCCACACACCAGGTGCACTGAAAAAACACTGGGAATATAATAAAAAACTTAATTTGACTAAATATTTGTGAATTTAGGATATTTTACTTAGGATTTTAAATTGAATTTGAAATTGTTTTTGTATATAAATAGGTGAAATGAAGAATTATACATGCTGATTTGAATTCATGTCCTATCCCACTCACCTCCTCTTGTTTGAATTATTGAACTGCTTCACATCCACAGTCTACCAAGGTTAAATAATTCTGTTCTAAACACTGACATTACTTTACACTAGTCAATTTTATGACAAATGAAATTTTATTCTTCTATGTTTTAATCTAAATTTTATGTAAAAGGGAGGAATATTTTAGCAAGAAAATAGTTCCTGCTAATCCTGCTTACAAACAAACTTAATTATAGAACAGCTACACCACCATGTCCTCCAGACACAATAATTTTTTTAGCGCCGCGTCTTACTACCCGTTCGGGTTGTATGCTTAAGTACTAATTATACTAATGGACTAGGAATTAGAAATATTGAACTTAGAGGAAATGAACCTGCATTTGTGGGAAAGGCGAGGGGAAAACCATTTAGGAAAAATCTACCACCAGTTCACCCAACCGATATTCGAACCTCGATCTCTCAGTCATAGGCAGTCTGGCTCATCATCAGACATTAATTCATCACTCTGTGAGAAGAAGTCTTATTTTTGCTAGGGTTAGTCTGATCAACTATTTTGCTGATCCTGCTGATGCCGATTATTTGTTGTTGCCAATCACTGATGTCGATCATTTGGTTTATTTAATTTTAAATACAACAATGTTGATAAGATAGGTGGCGTTCTTCTTTAAATTAGCATGTATTTGTTAATTTTTCTTTTTTCTTCATTTTTATTAATTTCCATTATAAAAAGATAATATGTAATCAAAACACTAAAAAAATTGTTCATGTGAGTAGTTTTTATTTTGTTCATTATAGTTGGTTGGCTTATACAAGTTTAAATGAAAGCTTCTAGAGTTAATTTAAATTTAACTCACTTTATCATTCATCCTACCACATTTTAAAGATAGTTAGTTTTGATCAAAATGACTCCACTTTTCTCATAGATATGTTTGTGATAGTTTAATATAAGAATCTAATTTTGAAATCTGTGCATAATTTATCATGGCAAATATATTAGTTTTAGAATAAAAACTTAAAAATGTCTTGTTCATTAAATTTGTTGGAATTTGAATATGCATGGTTATATAAAAAAAGTGTCAACTGATGAATGGATTTAAGTATTGAAATAAAGAAGTCCTGAATCCATAATGTATTTTTGAAACCCCATATAGTTTTATATTTTTAACTTGCCCTGAATTTTCCCCAGTTTTAGCTTCCCTTGAATATTCCTCTCTTAGTGCAGACGTCTGTTTGATAGTTGACCTTTGTGGATGACCTTGCAAAAATAATCCTTCCTTACAACAGTAGTAATCGAGCTTCTCTCTCACTCACTGACCCCTATATTGTCAAAACAACCAATCTCTCACATAAACTTGTTATTTATTAGGAATGTGCATGCGAAGCTTTGAATATTCATTCACTTCAAGAATAAATTCTAGATTCGACAATACAAAGCTTCATAAAAATAATCAAAGCTAAAACACACATTTAGGCCTATGTTGTTTTTTATGCTGTTATTTCCATCTCAAATTAGTGTTAGTGTAAAAAAAATTGAAAAACTATGTTATACTTTGGGATAGTAACATAATTTATCTTTTTAGGTCAAAATATATTATGTTTGGAATATAGTATTTCATAAATTATATTTACTCACGGGGCTGCCTAGACATTTTCATTAGGGGAGGAACAGATGGTGAGGGTGGCGAGTCACTAGTACCTGGCATGTGGCATCCGCATAATTCTAAGTTTTACCAATGATGCACTTCTTGGCCTTGCTGAGAATAGAATTTGATACCCTTGGTTCAACAGGCAGATCACCATAGCTAATTTGACTGACAACTTTGAGTTCTCTACCAAGATTCTAAAAGGACCACATTTAAGACAACACACAAAATGGATAATTTATTAAGAATCTTGTATACACACTGTTTGCTAAGTTTTAATTTTACCAAATTAAACAACTGTATATATGAAAGGCTAGAAACAAGAAAAAAAAATTACATACAAGCTAATATAATTTTTTTTTAATTTTATGTGCCATTGATTTACTATGAAGCTTTATATATTTATACATCATAGTATAATTTGTGTTTAGTTTTCAAAACTTGGCACTGGTTAATGTTCTTATTAGACTTTTGACAAACCAAGTTGAATTCACTGAAACTTACATTAAATTAATAGCATTCTCTAAATAGTTTAAAATTCAATACAATCAGCATAGTTTCAAAATACTTTTTTTTTAAATTTGTATTCTATATAGTATTTGCTAATTTTACAATTATTAAAAAATAATTGAATATCAACATTAGTATTTTTTTTATTTTTGCTGCTTTGAAACTCACTACTATGTAAGGGAGGCATAATTTATTATAATATAGGCTAGAGAGAGAATACATTGTTTGCTAATTACAATATTTTTCACACTTAAGTTTTTACACTGGTAAAAAGTAGACCTTATAAGTAGACAAACTGAAGTTTTTGTATTATACTTATTTAAAGTATACAGGGTTTATTTTCTTTAATTTAGCGGTGTTGCTGATTTTCACTGTGTTTCTGTTTTTATAACCTGTGTCTTATGACTTGTCTGGGCTATATGCTTATTTTTCTATACATATATTTACAATCCACATTGGGGGTTGCATGGTATAAAGTGTCAATCTCTCATTAGACTTAATTAGCATATAGAATTAAACCTGGTCAGGTGTATCGAAAGTGTTTTTTCCTAAATGACTTCCCACTTCTTGTCCACACATATCATTACATTTCTTCTAAATTCTACCTTTATCATCCCTACCCCATAGTGTAAGTATGTCAACAGCCCAGATGGGTAGTATGACACACAGAAAAAATAATTGCAACACTTTTCCTTAGTGTGTAGGCAGCTATGGATTTGATTGTTTCATCTTGAGTGTGTATGTGTGTGTATGTGAATTTGTCAAAAGATCTGTAGCTAATGAATGAATGCTGGCTACATGCATCCACCAGTTATCTTAACACAAAGTACCAATGACCACCATCATCCCAGCTCATTCTGTATAATATTACATTAGTACATGGCTGTGATAACCTTTGACAGTTTGTGAAGGCATTTTTATTTTTAACATTTTTCTTGGTTCATAGTGTCTAAATTAAGACTCTTAGGCAATCATTCTTAGACTGGTTCTGTGTGACCTCAGCCATGAGAGCGTTGATGCTTTATTCTTTGATTAATTTTGGTTTGAATCTTGCTGGAATACTCCATTTAATTCTTAAATAGTATGAAATCTTTTCTTTAGGTATGGTCCTAGTTTTTAATAACCTTTTCCATGTTGGGTTTTTTGTTCGCATCTTGTGACTTTTTCTGGCTATTAACATTTAATTACACTAATAGGGAAGGAATAAAAGGGATCATTTTAAAAGGAAATGTATCTACATATGCTTGAAGGTGAGAAACAGTTAAGTAAAAACACCTTCAGAAAACCTGGTCAAGATTCAAACACTGACGTCCTTGTTACCATCAAACCAGATTAGATGAGCTTGACATTAATTATAATTCTGCATGCCCACTGACTTGGGTTTGTATTGAGTGCCTCTATGAACTATACTAGTAGTGTAAAACAACTCCTCTTAAAACCATTTGACCTAAGGAAACAGAATGAGAAGGGTGGATTTCAAAGAACTGGACCATCATCTACTTGGAAAGTGGAGGAGAAATGACACAATTTTTAGGGGTGTGCGAGTAGGTATTTTTCACCAAGTCGATTTTGAATTGAGTTTGAATGAAAAAATAAAATAATAATCACATAAATTAGGATTTTTAAATATATTTAGTATAAGTTTACAATTTTTTTTTTAATCATTCAAAGGAAATTTTGAAAGCTCTATTTGCTATAAAATAATCCATTAGAATTGAATAAAATTAACTAATTTTCAAGAAAAAATCTAAATTCCGAGTACTCAGATTGTGTTTTGAGTTATGTAAAAATCTTTAACCTTAATTTGAGCAAATACTAAAATTGCTTGATATTGAACTTTGCTTGGGGTAAAGCATCCTAACTGCTCACCTAACAATAATATTTAAAGAAATTGAAGTGATAAATAGGTATTTATGGTAAAACACATTGATAATATTTAGTTGTAACGTGTATGTTTTAACACAAGGGTTATTAACAGCTTAATTTAATGTTAGGTTACAGTAAATTCACTCACATTAATGTGGATAGAGAAGGAAAAATTACTTATGGAATATTATTTTAACTGTACCTAGTCAGGATTCAAACATTGACCATCTCATAAACAGTGGTCAGTTGAAATGTAAGTCTAATGTCTTAGATCACTCAGCCATCATGCCATGTCTTGGATGTTGTTTTAGTTATTTCTATATCTATACTGTTAGTTGCCATAAATTGCCTAGTAACACAAAAAACCAATCAAGTAATTTAGCTCTAGAAATTTATTATGGCAAAGTAAATGTTTCCTTTTAGTTTAATATTTAATTTACAATTTGGCTTTCCTGTTTCTTAGTATAACTAAAACAATTGTTTTGTTTGAAATATAACTAACATCAAACAGTTAAAAGTGTGCCCTATTTTTAGTAATATAAATGTTTGTTTACTATGCGACACAGAAGTCAGTTGCTCCTAAGTATCCTATATGTAATTTTGTCCATAACCACATAAATACCAGATTGTATTAACATGTTTGTTTATTTACTTTTAACTTAAAATATTATATATAATTCACTAAAGTGATACAACAATAAATGTAGTCTAGTACAAACTTCGGCTCACAAGCTACATTATTTGCACAGTCAGAAGTAAGTTCAAATCTTTCTAATAGTGCTAAGATTTGTTTTGTACTTAAGACAATGTCTAGAAGTCTGTGGCTAAGTGATTCGTTGGACCATGGGCCTGGGAGGACTTGTTTTATGCCAGGGAGTGCTAAAAAGATTATCATTTGTAGAGAGATCGTTCTCATTACTAGGGTTATTAAATTCTTGATGTTATTGTTGGTCATTTACTCTCAAATGTTGCTGTCCTAAGTTAAATTAATTTGCGAATTATGTGCTGATAAAACTTTCAACTCAAATAATTTCGTAAACAATTTTTTTTAAACAAATATTGAATGCCATTTAAAAAAAATATTATTTCACATTGTCATGTGCACATAAGTTTACATTTAGATGGCAACCGACTAAAAATTCTTGATAAAATTAATAAAAATGTCCTCCTGATTACCAATTAAAATATCTAATTAGCGATTGGTTTGACAAAATGCTATAGAGTTTGACTAGTGTGTTTAGCCTTGACCAGACATAATGTTTACATTACAAACTATTGTAATCCATGGATCCATGGAATATAATTGCTAGCACTTTTGAATGGTAAAACAGATTTAAGGTCATGACCTCATAAACTCTTGTAGTCTATTTTCACGTCAACCAATATGTTGTTATGTAGCCCCTATGGATACACACTTTCCTTGTTTTTAGTTGATACAGGCTTAAAATTTCTGGATTATATTAATGAAAATACACTTTAATCCTGTCAGTAGCGCTTTTACCTACTGCACCTTAGAATCTCAGAACTTGCATGAAGGGAGACTAACTTAAGATGTTGAGTCACTTTTGGATTTAATTTAGTTTGTAGGTCAGGCATATTTTTATCATTTAATTCAAAAAGTGCATGTTATTAAAAAAATTTAAAATATGATCACACTTTAGTATAATTATCTGATAAATTTAGACCGGCTGTTTTATTGTTGATGCACACTTTAACCTTGCTTGCCTTGATCTCAGTGTTATATAGTTACATTTAATCAACTTTTTTTAGCACCACATCTTACTACTTGTTCTGGTTATATTAGGCCTGTGCACTAATTACATTAAGCTAATGGTTTAGGGATGAGGAGGTTGAGCTGAGGAAATATACCTGCATTCACATGGAAAGATACACTGGGAAACCATTTAGGAAAAACCACCCTAAGTAAGTACACCCGACTGGGATCAAAACATGATCTTGTCTTCATATGCAGTTTAGTATATTGCGAGTGTGACACCTTTGACTATGTGGCCACCGAAGCGGGTTGATCCAAATTGATTTTTGAAAAACCCTTGGTCTTAAAATGTAACATTAACATATGAAAGACAGTTGTGTGTATATGATTTATTTCATTTTATTGTGTATTGGTTAATTGTTAAATGGTCTGGAGACTTTGTAGGATTGTTCTCTATTGTCTAAGGCTAACCACATGCTGCCTTAGTATGACAAACACAAACTTGTTCTGAATAATCCCACTCTAATTTATCATTCTCTCCCTACAGGCTGCTTGTCTGTAATTTCCAGATCATTCGAATTTTCGCTAACCCAGGCCCAGGGGCAGCCCTATCGAGTTTTTGAGGTGGTGAGGGATCTCATTTTAACCCCCACCACCACCATATGCATTTCTTACATGTTTGTATATTGGTAACCAACTCCCGAAAGATTAATATAGTAGTAGTATCGATGAGAAATAATAACCGTAAATAGGAACAATATTCATTTGAAAAGGTTTATTTAAACTACTATGGCACAGACAATGCTCACATCACTCGTACATTAAATTTACAAAATTTGAAATAAAGCACAAAATTGAAGCATAAAGTTCACTTATATAAGATTAAGATTTAAATTTTTTTTTTGGGACTTAACACGTAGGTGATTGATTCTCTTTTCTTGCCTATGTTTTCTTTTAATAAACGGTTATTTGCCTTCATAAATAATAATAGAAAGTAATATTTTAATACATTTTTTAAAATACTAATATCTTCCAAATTATTAAAATGTAATAATAGTTGTAAGTTTTTGAATAGCTTTATTTTTTTCTTTGTGTGAAATTGATTGCATAATTAAAATGAAAGCAATACTACAAATAAGCTATAATATTACCAAAATTACTAACATGACAGACAAAATAATAATCTAAATTTTTTAAAGCATTATTTAAAAATCACTTTTGTCTTTTTTTAAATCCTTACCTTTTATTATTAATATTTATTATCACCACATCTTACTTACTACCTGTTCGGGTTATACGCTTTAAGTACTAATTACACTAATGGATTAGGAATTGGGAAGGTTGAATTAGAGGAAGTGAACCGGCATTTTCATGGAGGGAGAATGGAAAACCATTTTGGAAAAAACCCCTCCAGTTCACCTGACCGAGATTCGAACCTTGATCTCCCCTTCCTTAGCAGTCGAGATTAACACGTTACCCAACTATGCCACCGAGGTGGGTCTATTATTAATAAAATCTGCAACTTTCATTCAGCTACTTATTTTGCAATCACTAAGTATTTTATTATATTTAAACAAATTAATTATGAAAGACAAAAGTTTTTTCACAGTTGTGTTTAAATAATAAATAAAATCCAACTTGGGTTGTGTGGTGATTAAGCTCTTGCGTTTATGAACTCTTATTGATGAATAGTTTGTTAAAATAATATGGGAAAGCAAGCTGGGTTGTTAGGTATACAATTTATTTTGGTGGGTAGGATTAACTGGTATTTAGGTGCTTGGGTTTTATTTTTTCCACAGACGATCTGTCGTTGCATTTTTTGCATCGCCCTAGGGCCGTCCCTGCCCAGACCACTTCTGATCCCTTTAGGTGTTGTTAAATGAGTTTTCACTTTATCGTTACAAAAGACCGACTGTTTTGTAAATATGTTTGAATATACAACATTTTTAGTTTATTTTAGTAAGTAAGGGTTTCACATTTACCTCTTATCAATTTAAATGTAACAGATGATATTGGAAATTTGCTTACACAGCAATAATTAACCAATTCCAGTTCATCTGCAACCTCAATATTCCATTGACCCATTTCCTTTCTAATCTCTCTTGGTCTAAAGTTCAAATAAATAACCTGCCTCGGTGGCGTAGTTGGCTAACGCGCTTGTTGTGTTGAGCTCGACCGCCGAGGACGGGGAGATCGAGGTTCAAATCTCGGTTGGGTGAACTGTTTTTTTTCTTTTTTTTCCTAAATGGTTTTCCACTCTCCCTCCATGCAAATGCGGGTTCACTTCCTCTAATTTGACCTTCTAAATTCCTAATCCAGTAGAGTAATTAGTACTTAAAGCGTATAACCCGAACGGATAGTAAGACGCGGTGCTAAATATAAATTTAAATAAATACACTTACCATCAAGTTTATATTAATAAATGGACATGGTATGATTGAGGTACTTGAAACACAACTTTTCTGTCATTGGATATTACTCACAGGAATTTGGGCAGGGGGAAGGATGGAACCCTGGGTGTCTGTAATCCCCCCTCCCTCAATCTCCATCTGAAAAATACTCAATATTACCTTTGGCTGGACTGAAAATGCTATCATATACAATACTTTAAATGGAAAAATTAATATTAGATTAAAAATTACTAATGAGTTGTAAATTATTATGAGATTATCTATGAATAATTGTAATCATTACTACTTGCATTGAAAGTGGTTTGTGTCATACAATCATCAAGGTATTTTGTATCATCTGCAGTTGTTTATTCTCAAGACCATTTGGCTTAAACTTGTTCAACTAACAATTATTGCAAACCAATTCTTTGTACCACATTGCTAAAGATACAAATGATCAAAGGAGGGTGTATGATGATTATACTAACGTTTGTTCCAGCTCACACCTGGATCAGATAGCACCTTGTCGACCTTGGACATACTGGTGGCATCGACTCGCTGCCTCAAAGTGGAACAACTTTATGATGTGTTTGGTAATGGAACCGACTGGCGAAAGTGTGAGGTTGGGGATGAGGTGTTATATTGCTCTTTGTCCAGCTGGGATCGACCTTGGGCAGCAGACACCCTCTACTCCCAGCCAGACTGCCGGCTACAATTTCAGGTCGGTGATTTAGGATATTTGGCTTTAAATAAGAAACCAGCCAATATTCAAAACTGGTGATTATCATGGTATTAAATATATTGGTCAAAACATAAGTATCAATTTTAACGATATTTTGTTACATTCATACTAAATGTTGGTCTCATCTAGTCTGGTTTGCTGTTAACAAGGGGGTAGGGGATTGAATCATAAACGGATTTATGAAAGGTGTTGTATATCTTTCTTGACCTTAGCCCATTAGTGCAGTTAAAAGTGTGTACCCTAAACAGGTAGTCAAATTCAAAACAGTTTTTCTTTTGTAACTAATAATAACGAGAAACTAACTATGGCACAGATAGAACCATGGACTGGATTACAATGAAGTACCCTGAAATGTCTACCTAATTAACCTGGCCTGCAAGAGGGTTGCAATTGTCATATCCTGGAATGTATACGGCACAAATTAAAAGCTACCTCTGACTACATCTGTTATAATTGATGTAATAAAATGAATAATCCTGGTGAAATTATATCAAGCCTGTCATTAAATTCCAGGATCTAGTTTAAGAGCTATGTAGGTTTGTCATTTTCGTACTTCTCTGTGATGTACATACTGTTTAATAAGTTATATAGTAGTACCTAACTCAGCTGAGTGTTGATTTTCTGTGTACGATACTTTTAGTGTTTGTTCTAACATGGATTTATTTATAGCCTTAATGTTCAATTAATTTAATAGCTTGTACTTTATGTAACTGAGACATCTTGAGATTGCTGATTATGTCTGAAAGTTAATTTGTATGTGATAATAAACATGTACAAACTAATTTTTTAAATGCAATGAAAAGTAAAGACTATTTAATTGAGATGAAATCGGCAGTTTCACTTATAAATTATTTGGTAACCTAACAAATTGATAAAATAAAAATAAAATTTCACATTAATAATGTAATAGAGCTCTAAAACTATTTTTTACCAGTAAACTTGTTCATTATTTTCATTCATTTCAAATCTTCGATTCATTTTCATTGCCATTACAAGCCAATGAAAATAAAAATAAGTAAATAGATGAAACCACCTCATTGGCATAGTTAGCTAACGCGCTAGTTTCATGTTGAGATAGACTACTGAGGACTAGGAGATTGAGTTTTGAATCTCTGTCGAATGAACTTTAAATATATCATTCTGCGAGGATCCCCCTCCATCTTTAATGGTTTTCAAGTTTTTTCTTCTAGCTCCACTGATTTGCAGTATTCCACAACTTTGTATAGGGTAGTGTGCTCCCTAAGAATGTGTTGTTTTATTGATTGTGATTCCACACCCAATATTATTTGCGCACGCAGCAACTTGTCCTGGTCATCAAATTCACAAGGTGTGGCAAGCGCTCTGAGTTCTATATAGAAGTTTTCAAACAGTTCACCGATACATTGTTTTCTGTTAAAAAAGAATTTAACTCAAGGATGGTTCCATTCTTCTTCGGAATACAGTGAGATTTAAAAACAGACAATATACCATTCACTGTTTTTTCTTCGGGTTTGATGGTAGTTAAGGTTTTATAGAGTCGGACAGAATCTTGTCCTAATAGGTTTTTTAGCCTGGCTATTTGCACGCCCGAAGATTTTGTTCCAGTCTCTGTCGCCTCAAAATATTCTAGAACTTCTTCCTGTAATTCATCGAAATTCTTCACCAAATCTCAGGCAAGACCAAGCGACTTTGGTTTATTAAACTCCATATTGATAACTGTTTCTTTACAAGATGAGATAGTCGTACCCACATTTGAATCACAAATAATTAATTCACTGTAGACAATACTGACTGTGCCATGTTTTTTATTGCATACAAATTAACTTTAAGACATAATCAGATTTCAAGACATCTCATTTACATAAATTACAAGCTATGAATGAATTATACATGAAGGTTATAAATAAATCCATGTTAAAACAAACACTAAAAGTATTGTACACAGTGTTTCCAACTGACCAGCAAAATCAACCCTCTCCTAACTTAGGCGCTACTATACAACTTATTAAACAAGTATAAAAAAATAGATACATACTAAGTGAAAATAGAAATCATCAAATCCTCCCGAAGGAAAAAAATTATAAAAAGAGAAAATAAAATGACTACACTAAAAGATAAAAGGAAAATATTTTAAAAATAAAAGAGTAAGGGAATAAGTCTGGACAAAAGATTGATTAAAACAGAAGTGAAAAATCTAACAAGCAGACAACTGCAGAACTGAAAATAGATTTTATACAAAAGCAAATAAAAGATTACCGGTAGGTAAGGCTTTGCAAAGGAATAATTTTATGACAAGTGTTTGCTAAGTAGGCCAACCAAAAAGAGGAAATTAAATGAAGCAAGGAACCTGCAAAAGAAAATTTTAAAACTCAACACGTCTTTAATAATTTCATTCTTTGATTTATAAAAATAAAAATCCAAAATATAAAACTTGCCACACATCGAATCGGAGCAGATTAGAATGGTTGGAATCGGAATCCTACAAACATTATTTTTCAATACCTTTGTATGACTTATGCAAAGTTTTATGAGCTATTACAACTGTTTGAACCAGATATAAGGAAAACGATCCGACAATACAGTCCTGAGGATGTTTGTATATAGCTTCGAAATTTGTCAAAATGTTCCCCCCTGTCACATCAATTTGTTTCATTCTGATTTGACAAGGTCATCGATCCAAACCGAGCAAGCCTCCATTAAAATGCAAGTAGTCAAAAATGTTTTATGTGTCACATTCAAATCCAATCCAGTGTACAGCAAGATTTATAGACCTTTATTTTAGTAAAGACTTTTAAAAGTTAAGTTTAATGTTTATTTTAACTGCTTTTTTTCCCCCTTTCTAATATCTGCACACACTCTTGTCAATTTTAGTCGATCACGTTTAGTTACTTTTTACTAGTTCTGGTCACTTTTCTCACTTATTTTGAAGACACCTCAGCACTTGCATCTCTGAACTAGTTAAAAGTGCTTTTTTTCTTTCTCTTCAACATTCTGTATTCAGTTTTTGAATTAGCTTAACCTATTCTGCTTCATCTTAACCAAATAAATATTAAGTATAACTTAATACAGGCTATTATTTTTTTTTTACTCATGGGCTTATATAGTAAGTTGTATACCATTACTTAATGTTCAGTTCTAATATAGCTATAATATTTTGAAACGATGTCAAGGAATTAAATATTAAACTAATCTTAACCAACTTGTAAAACCTACATAATCTTTCCAGAACAATGCTCAGGTAAGAAAGGTGTGAAACATCCTCCTGTTGATATCACACAACTAGAGGAAGCAATCCAGAATGTTTTAACAAGGAAACTATCAATTAGAGTAGCTGCTGGGAATCATTGAATCACTAACTTACTCAACACACCCGACCAAGATTTGAACCTCGATCTACTTTTCATTGGCAATAAAGTCTACTGCAAGAGTAGCACCTTAGACCATGTGACCACTGAAGCGGGTGTACATATAAATTAACCACGCTAATGCATTAGGGATAAGGATGGTAGTGATCGGTCTGTTACCTATGCTAGCTTAATATCTGGAATTAATTTAAGAATGCCTGCTGAAAACTTAAGAACCAATCTAATAGTTTTCCTTTGGTTCCAGGCCAATGAGGCTGAAAGCACTTCAGCCCCGAATGACATGGAGGGGACATCATTTGAGCCTGCAGCAGTAGAGGAGCGGATAGCAATGGTGGAGGAACCGGCTGTGGCTGTGGAGGAGACAGTGGTCGTTGCACCAAGCTATTGCACTGGCTGCCCCACGGACCTCAACACGGACAACCCTGCGCTGGGGGAGTTCACTGAGCAAGCCCTATCTATGATTGATGACAGCTCTAACCAAGAGTACATTCACAACATTGTAAAGATATTGCGGGCACAAAGACAGGTCTGTAATGCTTGAATTTAAAAAATAAATTGAAGTTAATGATTGAAAATTTAACTTTAAGCTAAAATGACTGAGGAATGAACTAGTCAAAAACTTCTCTAGCTACTACTAATTTTAACACGCTCCTAAATATATTTTTTTGAAATCTATTGTATACTATTATTCTCTTGTGACAAGAATTTAGTGTATTTGTTTATTGGAATATTACGATGTAAATTGATATCACTCGCCAGTTGAGAAAACACATTTTGAAGGTGGATAGAAACAGATTGGAGATCTTCAAATATTGGAATACCTCTTATCCTTTAGAAATAAGAAAATTTAATATCTCAAAATTATATTTGAATGAATTTCAAAATAAAAAATATTCTCAAATTTTAACTGGAATTTGCTTTAGGGCTCATACTGCTTATTGGAGGCTTTGACCAACATAATTGCAGGAAAAACTTAATCAAAACTATCCAGGGAATTATTAGTTGTTTTTTTTTCAATTTCTTGGAGGTATTTAACCTGCACTTTCTGAACTGAATAATTATATCAGCACACATGACTTATGTATAAACTAACTTAAATTTAGTACCGACACAACACTCAGTCCCTGTGAAAGGTTAAACCCACATTTCACCAATGATAATTTTTTCTGCCATACCAGGGACCTGGGACCCCTTTTCAGTAGACAAACACGCTTCCGGCTGAGTTTAGGTGTCTGACTCCAGATAATTGATTTAACATTTAATTTTAAGAAAGTATGACTGTTTAAATAGTTATATTTTATAAACATTTTGTAGGTTCTTATATTTTATTTAACAAATTCTTAATTAATGTAGTATAATAGACCTCTAATTTCTACCTTTTTTCAAATATTTTGATTTTTAAATAGTGAACTTTATCCATCTACTATTTTTAGTATCATTTAATGTTGGAAAAAGCCAAAGCTAGTGAGAATCAACTTTAGCAAAGCTACCTATAGTAATGAAATAATTGTTACGGATGTTTGCAGGTGGTGAGTGGTGTTAAATACACTCTGCTTATGGAAGTGGTGGAAACATCCTGCCTAAAAGGATCTGGCACAGAGCGCCAGCTTTGTGAGGCGAGGTCTGGTGTCAAAACACGCCTCTGCTTTGTCGAGTTCCTAGAGAAGCCGTGGCTTGACCAAAGTCGCGAAATACTTTCTAACAACTGCACTCAAGATGACAACAATGACCTTGATAATGAGATAATTCCTCATTACGTAGGTCCTGACACCGCAGATAGGCAGGAGATCTATGACTACCTAGATGCCATGGATGAGCCAGTTCCAGACAAAGTCCTCACAAGACTGGGTGTCGAGGACATCATCCATATACCAGTCCACAAAGACCCAGTGGAGCCAGAAACTAGTGTAGAAGGAAATGCCAAAAACCAGGCAGCCAGCGAGAAAGAAGATAGTAGTTCCGAGGAGACTGAAGAAATAGGTACTTTAGAAAAACCAAAAGAGGGCTCAGAAGATATCAAAGAAATTGAGGGGGAGCTGGAAATTGGCAGTGTCTTGAGTGAGACGACCACAGTTTATGGAGACCAATCCCTTGAGGTACGCTCAGAATACTATGACAATATACAGCAGGAAGACCACAAGAGTGAAGAGGTTCTAGATGACAGTGATGAGGATACAGTGATATCATACATCTCAACTGGTAGCCGTAGGAGGAGGGATTCACTCAGCAGGCCGAATATTGGGAAGTTGATAGACTTTGATCCATCTGAGGAGAAATATAAGAATGAGTTGGCGCAGATAGTTGTGCGCACACTAGACGAGCTTGATGCTGATGACATGAAGAGGGTCGTGCTCAAAATTCTTGACTCAAAAAAACAGGTACATGCTTTTCTTAACATAGTATTACTAGCATTCTTCAGAATGTTTATTAATATTTTGTTGATACAATAAAACTCTTTTTTTTATTTAAAGTGGTTTGACTAATATTTTTACTGGAAGGCTCATTCTAAATCAGATCACCCAGCTAAATTTTTTAATGACAACCATCACCTCAGATTTTAATGAAACTTTTTTACTTGTTATCTCCCAAAGTCACATACTTTCTGAGATATAAATGGAAAAGTTTTGAAAAATTGTGCATAAATGTAGTTTTGAGGCTTTGATTATTTGCAAACACCTTACCAAACAAACTAGAGGGGTTTTACTCTGATGAAAATAAATAAAGAGTGCAATAGGCCTATTTAAATAAATATTCATAGCTCCATGTATAATCAACATATCTTTGTTAAATTTTTACCATATGAAAGTGTGTGGTTTTAAGGGGGAGGGGGAGGGGAATAGTTAGAATAGATCTTTTTGGTATACTTTTACCTTCAAACAATCAATATTATTTGGTATTGCCTGCAACATGACACATAGTCCAAATGAGCTAACTGTTCAGTGGTCCTGTTTTTCTGCACCCTTTTATTATGTACAGACTTTCTTGTGTCTGTTTGGAAATTTAGTTTTCCTGATGCCTTTCATTTGAGGGACCATGGTTACCACACACATCCTCTTTCATTTCTGTCAATCTCGTCAAGCTTCTCCCTCAACCACACGTCTTCAATCTGCTCTTTTAGCTTCAATTTCCTTCTGCGCTTGATCCATCCATCTGGCCCGTGGTCTTCCAATAGGTCTTCTACTCTTGGTCCATCCACCTGGCCCGTGTTCTTCCAATAGGTCTTCTACTCTTGGTCCATCCACCTGGCCCGTGTTCTTCCAATAGGTCTTCTACCCTTCTCTTTGTCCTGTAAGGCTAAAGCTGCACTGAAAAATATTATTTAAAATTGAATTAAATATCCAAGTAGAAGGAAAAAAAAAATCTAAGTTTGGGAAATAAGGGGTAACATTACAGCATCTGGTGTCTAGTTGTTAGATTTTCACTTTATAGGAAAAAAATTCATATTCAATACTTGAATAAAATAACATTGTGATTTTTTTCAAACTATGAATATTTAAAGATATTCAAGACCTGAGGATTAAAATGCTGAAAGACCCACCACTAATTTGTTTTATGGATGCATATTTAACAGACTTTAGATGAGTCACCACTTCCACTTGCATTAAAATAAAAATACATGTTAGGTAACATTGTTAATTAGTAGGTGTGGCCGAGATCCCAAACCCTTGGTAAAATCTTGTTGGTCAGGCGGGATTGACCCTTTTCCCGAAAAAGTTTCGTTTCGGGTGAGAAACAAAACAAAGTGCAGTGCCCATGTTCTAGCAGTTGCTGCTTACTCATCACTGTTTATCTCTTTTGTAGACAGTCTTCTTTGTTATTTAGCAAACTTGGTGGCTGGGATGGTGAGGAGGTTATTTTACCACATCTTGTAGAGTGACAAATAGGGAAGCACTTGACTTATTGTGCTCTGTCTATCAACATTGATTTGTTGGGTACAGCAAGTGAAAGAGCTTGACAGATTTAGAGAAGGACAGATATATTCTATGTTTTGGGGTGTGAAAATGGGTGTAAAGGGGGAAAGGAAGTACCTTGCCAAGGTCAACCATTTATGAGAATTCAGTGTGTCTGTTGTTGATGAGCCAGACAGGGAGTAGTATATAAGGGTGTCAAAACAAGAGAGAACATTTAAGAAAATAAACTTTTAAACCTAGATAATATTTTGCAGTTTCATATTGAGAGCAAATTCAATAGGTGCCAAACATGTTTTGTAGTATCTTTTTCCCTATGCAAATAATAAAATATAAAACACCATTTTCAAAAGAAATTAATTAATAAAAATAATTTCCATCAAAAATGTAATAAAATTAACTATTTTGTTAATTGTATTATTTGATATTAATTCACAATTTTGTGATTTGATTTGAAAAAAAAAGGCTATTAGAGCACACTTCTTTTTATTTCATTATGTTTTTTTAAAAATTGTTTTATTACCTTTAGCAATGTTTTTTTAGTACCGGGTCTTATTATTTGCTCTGATACGCTAGTGTTCTAGGAATGAGGAAGATTGAATTTAGAGGTGCACCTGCATTTGTGAGGATATAGTGGGAAACCATTTAGGAAAAACCACCTTTAATGCACCCGGCCAAATTCAAATTAAATATTCCTGTCATCGGTAGTCTAGTATATTGCGAGAATAAGGCCCTAGACCATGCAGCCACCGAAGCTGGTTTTAATAATATTATAGCTTTAACAAGTCTTACCATATTAGTTTGGAAATCAATATATTTTAAATATAAGGTTATTCTAAAGGGTAATTTTAAAATTTCCTGTCCTGAATCCCGATATTTTAACTAATTTCCCGTCTCATTCCGAAATAAGTCATTCCTATCCATCCCTATTAAATAGTCATGATTTTAATTTTGCGTCTATTAAAATTTGTGCCACCTTTCTAAAGTAGCAGTGATAGAACACAATATTTCGTGTATAAACACATTAACAAAGATCTAATTTTGTTTTTTTTAAACTGTCTTATGGTGATCGGAGTATAATTGTTGGTGATATTTGTGCAGTTGGTAGATGGGATGTCGTACCACCTTACACTGAAGGTAGGGTTCACCCCTTGCAAGGAAGACGGCTCCTCAAAGCCTGACTGTATGGAGGGCACAATCCCTTCAAGGATATGCAAGGCTCAGCTCCATCAGGCGTTCATCAGCGACTCCAAACCTAAGGTAGAGCCCAGATAATAATTTTACTAATTAAGTCCACCCTAACTCTCTCCAATGTGGTTACTTACATTGATGGCTGACCTTTCCCTGACACACTAGACATCTAAATACTACCTTACACTGGCAGGCATTTTATGCCAGTATTGTACTAATGTTCAGACTTGGGATTGGTGTACAGCTGGAAAATCTGGAAAATTCAAGAAATTTTGTGTGACAGGTAAAGTTGGAGGGTTATGAGGAAAGTCTAGAATTAATTGGAATTTAAAATAAATTTGTGATGATTTTCAAAATACAATGTTGATGTCTCCTTATGTTTAGGTTGTGGAGTCAGAGTGCAGTAACGAGATTAAGGATCATCCTCTTCCCATCACTCGCCAGCGGCGTGGGCTTCTGGGAGGCAGGACACCTATTGATGTGAATGACCCCAAGGTCAAAACAGTGGCAGCATTTGCTCTAACGAAGCTTGACTTGACTGACAGCTTTCCCAACTCCCAGCCACAAGTAAAAATTGTGGCAGCCAATAAGCAGGTACACAGTAGAAAATCACATTCCTCCAAAAAATTAATTTTTAGCAGGGGAGTGCTTGTAGGCATTTTTCACTCTGAATGGAGTCCTAATTGGGTTTGAATAAAAGTATTGAACTTTTATAAAGTTTGAATAGTATTTTTACTGTCAGTATTTTAAGTTGAATTTCTATGATAGATACATATCTACCATAAACACACACACACAAATATTTCTATTAGACAAACAATTTTTTTTAACTTAATTAAATATAGCTGTTAAACTATATGTAAGTTTAAAATCGGTTAAAAGGAAAATTTTGGGGGACTGTTTGTAAGGAATTAATATCTTAAGTTGATTAACTTGAAGATTTTGAGTTGGTCTTAAAAATATTTAGTACTACAAATTTTGAGCTGTTAAAAATGTGAATTGAGTTCAAACAACTAATAAAACCTGATTTAAACTTGAATATTCAAGTGCTTGCGATTGAATATTAACTTAAGTATTATGAATATTCAAATTTAGATTTAGTTTTTTATTGTTATATCTTAATACCTGTTCAAATTTACTAATTACGGTAATGGGTTATACATGAGTAAAGGTGAATTTAGAGGGCTTGTACCCACATTTGTGTGTACGGAGAGTGGAAAACCATTTAATAAAACCTAGCCTCAGTATACCTGACTGGGATTTGAACCCCAATCTTATCATCGGCAGTCCATTCTATTGTGAGAGTGGCGCCTCGGACCCTATGGCCATTGATGGAGATTACTTTGATTAACTTTAGCTATTAGCTTGTTCCACAATTTTAAATATATATCAAATATATATTAGAGAAGTATAATGCCTTAAGTTATACTGGTTTTCACAACATTCACAATAATTTTTTTTTATTAAATTTGAGCTCAGCCTAAAACAGATTTTGTAAAAATACTTCCAATAGCTAGACATACTATTTTATGTGGATGAAAAATGTTGTTGCTTAACTCTTCAAGTAAAAAGATTAATTTCATATTTAACACTTTTTTTAAAATCATTCTTGGAGTGTGTTCATCTAAGTTTTAACTTGTGTATTAGAAAATCTGGAAAAATGTTGTTTTACTCAAAATATGAAATATATTAATCATTAAATCAATAAATAACAATGTGATTCAAACTGTCTTTTATGGTTTGTAGCTGTGTAATATATTTTATAATTTTATAATTCCCTGTAGACTATGGTAATACAAATAAAATAAAAATGTTTATTTGAATTTTTAAAACTCAATATTATTAATAAAAAAATTATTAATAAACAAATGGGGAAAGGGGGGAGAAGGGTGTGCCTAGTCATTTCTCAAACCATCTGTTGATCGACTTTTCTAACTGGCTGAACTTCTTTTGAGTCAGGAATTTTAGGAAATGATTAGGGGTAAAGTTGGGAATTTCATTGATCAAGTTGAGAAGACACCATGTGTATTGTTTCAGGTGGTTCAAGGCAGCCTTTATCACCTCACCCTTGAGCTTATGGAGGGAGGTCCTTCCAATGAGAATGTGGTAAGGCCACACCTCTGGCATTTTCTATATCAGTGTTTTTCAACCAATGAGCCTGCTGTGTCTTTGTCAGAGGGGGAACCAAAATTACCAATTATTGATGTGTTGTATCAAGTTGGCTTGGATCCATTAAAAAAATATCCAGCTCTTTATTTGCTTATAGGTCTTTTTTCTTACGTCTGATTCTCTTAATAAGCATATTGACATTAAGTTGAGTGGTAAATTAATAGTATGAATCTATTCACCTTCATAGCAGCTATCCAGTTGGTTCCCTGAGGTTTGGTATGCCCAATTTATTTGCAGGAAAATTAAAGTTGATAGATTTATTAAGTTTCTTTTATTTCCCTAAATGATTAAATAATTATGTTGTCTGGTATTTTTTTTTTAAGGCTACACATGTGTGTTATGTTAGTGTGTGGGACCGTCCCTGGCTCAATAAGACAGAGTTGACAAATTCTTCATGCAGCCCAGTGCAGCAGCGAACCAAGAGGGTGAGTCAATTGGTGGTCTTATAACTAGGTAGCTGGTAGAGCGGATAAGCTCTATATCTAGAATAGACCTTCATAAGGTCCTTTTTAAGCAAATTAGTGTAATGCCTGCTACTTTTGCCAGGCAATATCCAAAAGTGCATTTTCTTAAGAGTTGGCTTCTGTGTCTTGAATTTATTACTTTATTTGCTAACTAGAAAGCACCGGGACACTAAAAATATTACAATTATTTAGAGAACTAGGGATATGCTAAATTACATTCCATTTTTAAAAGAAAATATCAACACTGAGCCCTGTTAATTTTATAATTAAGGGATTTCTTGCAGCTATTTCCATAAATCTATAAAATTATTGTTGCCATAAACAATCTTTAGAATCACTTGTTTTTAAACACCTTTAAAAAAAATTAGCTTTCACCATTGTAACTGTGTCTAAACTGCTGTAAAAGCAAGATGGTTGTGAGGTCACATTTATTAATGGTTATCGCTGCTGGTAAAAATATTATTTCATAGCACAAACTGGGTAGCAGTGCTTTGTGATACACACTTTGGTGGTTGTACATGGGGGCCTGCTTATAATAAAGAGCAGTTTATGGCTATGATTTAGACTTCACCTGTTATGCTTGATTGTGTATTTAAGTGATGGTCAACTTGTATAGCCCTGGAGCCAACTAAGTAGCTTAGTTCCAACTCTAATGTTAAACAATAAGTGTATTCTTCTCTGTCCAATAGCAGCAGTCCAAAATTTATTGTACTTATTTCCATGAAAAATACAGTTTTCAACTTTTTTTTTATATCTTTGATGTTTACTGGTCCTCAGTATGATTAATTTCTTAACCACTCCTTATTAGTGATTACAGAAAAATGAAACTTATGAAGCCCAAATATCTTTAGGTTATTTTGTGTAATTCAAGTGGAGTTTGTAACTTTACACCAATTATATCACAACACAATATAACCAAGCCAACCTTAAATATATTTAGATCATAAACTTAGGTGTGTGTTCCAGGAATTGTTAGTGGGAGGTGCGAGCCCAGCAAGTGTCAGTGACAGTGGTGTGCAACGCGCAGCCAGTACAGCTCTGGCCCACCTAAACAGTGTGTCCAACTCATTTTATTCTCACACACTCATTACCCTGGTGAACGCAACAAAACAGGTATGCTTATTGGTGGTTTGATAGATTATGAACATGAAACAGAGGCTCTTGTTTAAAATTATGTATGGTTTTAACCACCACAAAGTGTTCAGCTTTTTCTTAGGATACTGACCAATATAAGCTTTTTACAGAGTGGCTACATTCAGGTAAAATATGGAAAATCTTAAAATTCTGGGGAAACTTTTTAATTGGATGAAGAAAATGAAATATATTTGACTATTTGGTAGAGACATATCTTTATTGTATGTTATTCAAACATGGATTTTAGAGATGTATCAAATAAACTATTTTACGAATTAAAATTTTTAATCTTAATTTTAGCTACAAATTTAAATCTAAATCTCATAAAACATGATAAACATGAGGTTTGCTTTCATTAATTCTTCTATTGCTATTACTGCAATAAATTTGGAACCTACCCCCTTGAATATTTATAAGTTACAATTGATGTCACTGCTCTATACAGCAACAAGTTCCCATATTCATTGCCGAGCTGCAATGAAACATTTTATAAATCTCAGACCACAAAATTCCACACCCTCCATTCATTTCCTACCTGAATTAGCTGGAATCATTCTGGAAAAGAACCGTTTCTCTTTCCTTGGCATACATTATTATTTTTATGATTTGGACACATTCAAGATAAACTCAACAACTTTATGGAAGAACTTAGCAATTTCATTACTCTCATGTTCAGCCACAATATCTCTCTACAGCATGTCACCTATTTGGATGTTGATATCTTCAGTGAAAACAATATTCACCTGACAGTTCACATAAAACCTTCAAACCACTAAACATACCTTCACTACCGCAGCAGCCACCCTTCTTACACTAAGAGGTATCTCCCCTACATCATGGTTATTAGAGCCAAACATGTATGTTCAGACACAGCTGACCTCACTCAGTATTACAATAAACTTTTATCAGATTTTCAGGAGAGAGGGTACCTTTCAACTCTCATTGATACTCAAATCTCCAGAGCCATCTAAAATGACACACTAAATCAGACACATTTCTGATGTAATTCCTTTTACCACCAAATACCACTTGGTACTTCAAAGAATCAACACTACACTATCCTTATGAATGGCTACAACCTTCTAGTTTATTCCACTCAGACATATAACTTTCTAAGCTCTCCCTCAAGAATCTTTCACACTCTTTCAAAACCTGGTACACCCAAAATTGCCTGACCCTAACAAAGCTTTCACCTCAATCAACACAGAAAAAGGTTCAGATCTGTGTATGAAACAATGCTGCCACACCTGCAAGATCAACCCACCCAGCAAGACCTTCAACAATAACATGGAGAAGCAATAACCCGACACCTTAGATCAGTCAGTAGTGTGTCTGTCTACTGAGCTAGGGGTCCCGGGTTTGATTCCTGGCATGGCCAAAAAAATTATCATCGGTGAAATATGGGTCAACTTTTCCCAATGATGAATTAACGGCTGAGGACTGGATGTTGTGCCTGTCCTAGTCTTATGTTAGACTATAAGACATATGAAGCTACGACAGGCCTAGTCAGTTGGTAGTGGAAAATGGCTTTATTAGAGAAAAAACTGGCAAAGACCATATGCTGAAACCAGTAAAAGGTGTAAATAAAACAAAGAAATAAAATCTCATCCAAGGCCACTTTGACTGGGACAGATCCATTTTAATCTACCAACTACAATCTAATTTTTGTGAAGTTAGTCTGATATAAATTTTTAATTATTAATTTTTCACCAAGCTATCTATCTATTCTCCATTTTGTTGTTTCACTTTTGCAACACTACAAGCTTTCATTTATTTTTCAAGCATGTAGTTCCACAAAATATCTTTCTTTGTTTTTTGTGTGTTTTATTTTGTCTCTATATATGAAAAAGAAATATTTCCTGAAATTTAAAAGAATGTGTAACTGTGGAAGTGGGAATGGTAAAAGCGTAAGAAGAAATGAAGAGAGAAGTGTGTTTGTTCCTATATAGGCCTAACACAATTATCTTTTCAGGTTGGCTTCCTTCATTATCACTCACTTTACATTATTGTACAATGTTACTCTAATGTCTTAATAAACATTTCCAAGCCATTAGTCACTAATTCATTTTACTATGGAAATTAAAAATAACTTCCTTTTTGGTATAATGCATTCATTATAATATTCATACATCCACTTTAAGGGGCAAATTAATGGTCTGGGGTGTGGTTGTTAAATCTCTCTAATAATTATGTGCTAAACTATCATTAAATAATGTAAGAGCTCTAAAACAAGTTTTAATAAAATAATCTTTATTTTAACCCATCTCGAATCTGATATTTTCTAAAATACTCCAATCTCATAAAGGTTATAAAGGTCCAGCCCCTATTGTTTTTTAATCGATTCTGTGTGTCCAACATTGCAAGTCCCATACACTTGGAGTGCCTAGACACATATTTTTAACTTTGTTTCCCTTGTCAGGTTGTTTCTGGAGTAAAGTACAGCCTCGTTCTCGAGGTTGGTGAAAGTACTTGCGCCAAAACCGAGGCCAGTGTTGGTACCTGCCCACTAAGAGAGGGTTCTGTAAGTACAAAAACTGTACCAAAAGGCTCTGGTTATGATTTTGAGCAAAGTCCGAGGGGAGTGACTTTTTTCTGTTTGGGAATAAGCGCTGATAGAAAACTGATTTACAAATGCCAGATGAGAAATTTACTCGCTAAGTTCTATCTTTGTTTGACAGAAATTAAATAATTTCTAATATAAAATTAATTCATAACATTACTTTAAAATAGTTTCAAAATAATCCCTTGACATTTAGAGTCTGTTGAATGCTACATGAGACAACATGGACTTGATATGTTGTAAGTATGAACATTAATATAAAGGACAAATATAACCCAGTCTGTACTAGATATAAAACTATGATGTCAGAAAAGAGCCTAAAAATGTAATTAATAAGTGTATTCAGGAAGAAGTTTCTAAAAACAATTTAGTTAGATCAGTTATTGACCACCTATTTATACGTATATTAAAAGATCACTATGCTGTAATACCAGGAATAATTAGTATAAAAATGTCAGATCACTACCCTACAGTAATGAAAATAATGTATTAAAATACACCAAGTAATGCTTACTGTCTCATGCGAACAAAATACTTAAAATAAATAGAAAGTCTGCGTTAAGCAAACTAAAAGCAGTGGATTGAGGAAACCTGACTATGAACTTACAAGACTTGAACACAAAATATGACAAACTAATTTTGACTTTTAAGGAAGTATATAATACAACAAATTGGCCAATCTCAGAACAAAATACAACCAACGCAATTTGGATTAATGCCTACCTTTTAGAAAAAATTAAAATAGGAGGTAAACTCTATTGTCAATAGACGTCAAATCCAACCAATATAATTGTTAGTTTTATTTATGAAAGAATAATAAACAATTAAAGAACAAAGAGCACATGCTCGCCACTCGGAGATAAAGACCGGAACTAACAAAGACGGTTGCGTGAGACGCTTTGGTGACGTCATCACAGAAGTGACTTCACAAATCTAAAGTGGAATAGTTACTAAACTCGTGTTTGTTATTATAGGCCTAGTTAAGAGAATGTTCATTTATTATACACAACACTCCCTCTCAAACACGTGTTAACTTTATTAATGTCTATCACGCCAAGTCCTTGTATGCACTGATGATGGCTTGGTCCGAACAGTCCTTTCGTGAGCACATCAGCTACCATCTTGTTTGTTGGAATGTATTTCACATTGATTTCGCCTCGTTCAAAAACTTCACGCACATAGTGATGCCGAATGTCAATGTGTTTGGTACGAGAGTGGTACACAGGATTATGCATGAGCTTTTCTGCTCCTTGATTGTCACAATAAACAAGAGTTGGTATTGCATTAACACTCAAGAACCCGATTTCTTTTAACAGGTTTCGTAAGTAAACTGTCTCTTTTGCTGCTTCCGTAAGAGCCATGTACTCTGCTTCAGTGCTTGAAAGAGCCACGGTGGATTGTTTTCTCGCCTCCCATGTCACGGCAGAGCCTGCCACTTGAAAGGCGTAGCCTGTGTATGATCTTCTGTCATCAAGGGCTCCTCCCCAATCTGCATCCACGTATCCAATCAGTTCAGCGCCAGATCTCTTGTAGACTAGTCCATGGTTGCTCGTACCTTTCAAGTATCGTAAGACGCGCTTCGCCGCAACCCAGTGTCCTTTTCCGGGGTTTAGGTTGTACTGGCTCAAAGAGCTCACCGCATACGCAATGTCTGGTCGTGTAGATACTGCGAGGTACATCAGAGAACCGATGAGTTGCTGGTACGGAACTTCGCTCATTTCCTCTGCCTCCTCCTCCGTAGATGGCTCCATGGCTTTGGATAATTTGCTGTTTCCATCTAATGGGGTATTTACCGGTTTGCAGTCTTGCATTCCGAACTTTTTGAGAACATCTTCTATGTACGATTTCTGTGACATAGTGACCAACTTTGAATTTTCATCTTGTTTGAATTCAATTCCAAGACAGTAGTGCAGCTTTCCTAAGTCTTTCATTTGGAAGTTTTGAGACAAATCGTCTCTCAATCTTGTGTAGGCTTCTTTACTGTTTGTAGCTATGATCAAATCATCTACATAAACAACCACGATAAGAGTCACACAACCATCATTCATGTGGTACACACACTTGTCACAATCTAATTGTTTGAGTCCAAAAATTTCTAGTCTCTCGTGCAACTTTTTGAACCACTGTCGGCCCGACTGCTTTAGGCCATATATGGACTTTTCGAGTGAACAAACCAGACGCTCCATTCCAGGGGTAATGAAACCGTCCGCCTGTTCCATATAGATCTGTTCGTCAAGATCTCCATTTATGTAGGCCATTACAACATCAAGCTGATACAAAGTAAGGCCTAACTCAGCTGCTAGGGCAGCAACTAGTCTTATTGAGCTAAGTCTCGCAACAGGTGAAAATGTTTCATGGAAATCAATCCCTGGGCGTTGGTTATAGCCCTTCGCTACCAACCGAGCTTTCCGGCGTTCGACATTACCGTCTGGCCCATACTTTGTTCTGAGTACCCACCGACAACCAATGACAGCTTTATCTTTTGGGCGTGGTTTCAATGTCCAGGCCTTGCTGTGTGTCAGAGCGTTGAACTCAGCTTCCATCGATTTCTGCCACTCAGCTGCATAAGGTCCTTCTAAGGCTTCTTGTACAGATGGATTTACTGCCTCTTCATACATCAAGCTCGCACTTTCAGGTTTTGGCGTAACCAGATTAAAATGTTTTGCTGGTCGTCCCGGCTTTCCTGTTTTAATCAATTTAGGTCGACCAGGCCCCCTCTTATTCTCAATCACTGTGCAGTCTTTGCTTAAATTTTTTGATTTGAGGTAATTCTCATTGACTTCAATAGGCCTATCAGGATCAATGGGATCACTTTCTTGAACTTTATCTACATGTCCATCAGCATTAGAAATAGGGTCTTTCACACTGTTATCAACATATAAGTAAGAAGGTTCAAAGTTCGCACACTCCTTTTGTTCATCCGAAACTTTGACAGTTTCAAAATTTTCCAAAAATTTTACATCTCGGCTTCTCAATATTTTTTGTTTTTCTGGGTCCCAAATTCGATACGCTTTCGATTCAGTAGAGTAACCCACAAAAATACCTGCCTTGGATCTTGGGTCAAACTTTCCTTTATTTGGGGCCTTATTCAGCATATATGCCTTGCAACCAAACGTCTTGAAATGTCCTATTTTTGGTTTTAGCCCGAACCAAATTTCATAAGGGGTTTGTTCTTCCAGCTGTTTTGATGGACATCTGTTTCTGATGTAAGCAGCTGTGGCAATCGCTTCGGCCCAAAAACTTGTTGGTAAGCCAGACTCCAACAGCATACATCTTGCCATCCCCACCAGCGTGAGATTCATGCGTTCAGCTTTGCCGTTCTGTTCTGGAGTTTCTGCTACGGTATGTTCTCTTCTTATCCCTGCGATGCGCATTTCTTCTGTGAACTCTTTTCCGCAGTACTCCAGGCCATTGTCTGTCCGCAAAGTTTTGATTTTCCTTTCGTGACGGTTTTCCGCTAATGCTTTGAATGTTTCAAAAGCCTTTTTCACGTCACTTTTATGTTTTAGAAAATGAACTTCTACCCAGTTAGATTTATCATCGATAAACGTTGCAAAATAAGAAGCACCACCATGAGATTTCACTCTCATTGGGCCACAAACATCTGAGTGCACTAATTCAAGTAATTTTTCACTCTTCGACTCAGACCTTTTTGGAAAAGGCGTAGCAACTTGCTTTCCTAAGATACAGGTTTCACATGTTGAAAATGTTTCTGATTTCTTAAAATCCATACCGCTAACCATGTCTTTCTGAACGAGTTTCTGCAAGTCATACGCATTTAAATGTCCATATCTTCTGTGCCACTTTTCAAGTTCACTAAGATTGCCTGCCTTACTCACGTTAGCTACATGTGTCGAACTCTCACTTTGCATGTAAGGTTCGATAAAATACAAATTTCCACGTTTACGAGCAGTTAACAACACTTCACCATTTTCGACAATTTCAGCATCATTTGCATTAAAACACACGCTTCGCCCTTTTTCAACAGTTTTTGAAATTGAAAATAAATTTGTCTTAAGTGTGGGTACAAAAAGAGTGTTTTCTAACCTCACTTTTACAAATTGGCCCTTTTTATTTGAAACATTCATTACTGCAGTTCCAATGCCTTCAATGTCAGTTGTTCTGTCATCCGCTAACCTAACCTTCTGACTTATGGTTGGCGTGAGTTCCAAAAAACTATTCTTGTCGCGGCACATGTGTGTTGTTGCTCCACTGTCAACACACCACACGTCATCTCTTCTCGTTAACTTCGCACAGAGAGTGCTCACTGAAGATGATGTCAATGTCACGATCTCTTCTGCTGCTGCATGGGTTTGCTCTGATGCCATCGAAACTTGCTTTTCATTCGCCATTTTTGTCCAGCAATCGGCTGCCTTGTGTCCCAATTTTTTACAATAGTTACACTTATATAACCGTTTTGATGCTTTAAAATTCCTATTTTGATTTTGCACACCACTTTGACCTTTGATCTGAAAAACTTTATTATTTTGATTTGTAGGTAGGCCTACACAGTTTTTATCTGGAGGTCTGTTTTTATTTAGACTTCGCCCTATGGAAGATTTTACATAGAAAGCGCCCGCACCATTTAAGTCTGCTTTCTTGTCCTGTCTTGCACTGAATTCTTCTAGAAGTTTTACTTTCAAAGACTCTGTGTCCGGTAGTTCATCTCTAGCTTCGATTGCACAACGAAAATTATCGTAGCTATCTGGCACACTGTATAATAACACGATGGTTAATAATTCTTCAGAAATGCGAATATCCATTTCATTGAGTTTGTCAACTGTGTTGAGAAAATTCGTGAGATGATCCGCCATGTTTTCTCCTTCTTGCATTTTTGTGAACAAGAGTTTTTTCAAAAGTGTAGCTTTTCTTGCAGGCCCTCTAGACTGGTAAACTAGTTCTAGTTTTTGCCAAACGTCTTGCGATGTTTCACAATGTCTTATGTGACAAAGTTCTGTAGGACTCACAGCTAAAATAATATCAGCTTTAGCTTTACGGTCAGCTTTGTCCCACGTGGCCGCGTGTCTAGCGGTATCAGCAATTGCTTCCGCGTTAGCACCTACAGCCGCTTTAGGCCTAGGATTAGTTCCATCGACGTATTCCCAGTGGTCGTTCTTAATTAAAATTGCTTCCATTTGTTGTCTCCATGTATCATAGTTTTCCTTTCCCAGCTTTTCTATATGCGTCGAAAATACATACGGACATCTTGAATAAATGGATGTGATTTCAGGCGTGACTAACGATACTTATATTTATATTACCACATTTACACTGCCCTATCACGTTAACAAAACATAGTCAATGTTTATCTTCTTCCAAAACGTTAATAGTTAATACAGCGTCCTGAACCCATAACCTGTTAGTTTTATTTATGAAAGAATAATAAACAATTAAAGAACAAAGAGCACATGCTCGCCACTCGGAGATAAAGACCGGAACTAACAAAGACGGTTGCGTGAGACGCTTTGGTGACGTCATCACAGAAGTGACTTCATCACAGAAGTGACTTCACAAATCTAAAGTGGAATAGTTACTAAACTCTGTTTGTTATTATAGGCCTAGTTAAGAGAGTGTTCATTTATTATACACAACAATAATTTATGAACACGAATATAAAAAAAAGAGGGAAAAGGTAAAAAGAGCTATAAACAAAGTCAAAATTGAGCACCATAGGAAACTATTCAGGGACTTAAAAGGTAGCCTAACATGAAAAACACGTGGTGTGGATAAACAAAGTGATAGGTAAACATAGCAAAAATAACCTAGATGAAAAGCTTACACACACATTAAAAAATAAAAATAACTTAAAAACTGTGTGTAACAATTTTGCATTCTCTTTTGACAATGGAATAGTTGAAATATTGCATAAATGCGATATAAAACTACTTACACAAATGGAAGACACAATAGCCAACACTTTATTGTTCATACCTAAAACTACCTGTACAGAAATTAATAAAATTATCTCTTCATTAAAACAAAAAAATTACCAGGCTATGATAACATTACAATGATGGAAATATGATAAATAGGACCAAATTTAATTCAGTCACTAGTAGACATAATAAATACCTCAATAGAAACTGGCACATTTCCCAACCAAATGAAAAGCTCTCTTATTAGACCCATTTACAAAGGTGGGAGCCATTTAGACTGTGGTGATTCCAGACCCATAGCAATTCTACCAACTTTTGAGAAGATATTAGAAAGATATATGGCTAACAAATTGACAGACTATTTAAATAAATTCAATATAATAAACCCAAGGCATTGGATTTCAAAAACACAAAAGCGCAAAAAACCCTTTTATAACATTTTTCTAATAAAATTAACAAAGCCCTTAACAACAATAAGCATGTTTTGGCCCTATATATTGACTTCAAAAAAGCGTTTGACACGCTTGACATTGATATATTATTGAGATCATTAAAAATGATTGGAGTTGGTGGACCGTACTTAAGATGGTTTAGGGACTATCTCACTTAAAGACTTTTTTGTACAAATTAGCACTCAAAAAAGTGAAACCAAAGTGAAAAATATGAGAGACCACAAGTCTTAATACTAGGACCTATTCTATATCTAATTTACGTCTATACTATCACAAGACAAGTAAAGCATGGATACATCTACCTATACGCAGACGACACCGCAGTACTGACTATTCATGAAAACCTCCAAATAGCAGAATACTACCTGCAACAAGACTACAACGAGCTACAAATATGCACTTAATATCATCGTCTAATAATAAATGCAAAGAAAACTAAAGTTATAGATATCTGTCCTCCTAAAATGCACCATGCTAGAGTCAATATTACACATCACAGCTATAATTGTTTGCACAACTGTAAACAAACATGTCGTGACTATTGAAAAACTAGACACAAGTCAGTCATAATTACCTTGGACTTATAATTGACAATCATCATAAATGGGACATGCACATAAAACTTTAGAACAAACTAAAAGGATTGGCATAAATTTTTTACCATCTTAGAATGTACTTTGATATCAAAACGATAGTAATAATATATAACTCATTAGTTCAATCAATAATATCTTATGACATATTCATATGGGGAGGAACGACAGAATGTTACACAATCAAAATTTCGTGTTTACAAGAAAAGATCCTGAAAATTATTTTTGGTACCAAAAATTCTAACAAATAGACATACATTCAAGATAAAATTCTACTTATAAACTAATTATATGAGTACAGCCTCTTTATAGAATATTACCATTTCGATAAATACAAGCAAATAAAAACCCATTCCATTAACACCCGCTCAATTTCTAACAAAAAAGTGTTTACAATCGGCAAATACTATAATTATATTAGTAAACAGAAACTGAGATATACCATCCTCAAATCGTTTAATTTGCTTCCACCAACACTTCGAGAAATTTCTGAAATATATATAGTGAAAAATAAAATTACAAACTGTATACTTCAAGGCATGCTCCAAACAACTATGAAAATATTTTTGAGATGAAATGTTATGATATGTGTAAAGCTTTTTGTTTTTAAATTATTTTATCATTATAATTTTTACTATTTTTTAAATATTTATTTAACTGCAAAACCTGAAGATGTATTTTTTAGGTACTTCGGGGTTGTATCAAAAACTCATTTATGTAATTTTTCTTTTAAACCCTACATAAGCAATGATTGAGTGATTATTAAAAAAAAATATTAATGTTAATTATATGATTATTATCACTGCATCTTACTACTCGTTCGGGTAATACACATTTACGCTGATGTGTAATGGAAGGGTAATTGTGAGATGAAATGGAGGACCTACAGTTTAACGTGGAATTCGAACCCCGATGGAGACCTGGTATTCCACACATTTACAAGCTGTGATTAATACACGCATTGTCAGAAATGAAGGAAGGGTTTGGCAATCAGATAGATCTGTGCTGGGACTGAAGATTGAACCCCGGCCCACCAACACAAAAATCCTACACCTTACCCCTAGACCACCAGGTCACCAATTAAATCCAAATATTTAGTATAATATTGGTACAACTTTGTATTACTTACTGGTATACATATTTTAAATAATTATGTTGGCATCATTTTTAATAAAGTTGTGTGAAATACTGTCTCACTGGAATTGAAAACATTCATTACAAATATAAAATAAAAAAACATGTCATGTTACACAGCAAAATTTAAATAAAAAAATCACTTTCCATGCTATTTTAAATTATAACCAATGTTAACTAAGGTTTACAAAATTCAAGCTCAACTTTAATTCCACTTATTAAGGGTGGACATAATGACATTTTTATTTTGTGGCGGGAACCGGACAAGAAATCTTTCAAAATATTGGGATCGGGACGGAAATGAAAAACTATAAAAAATTTCACTTTAAATAATTTTGAATAAAAAACACAAATAATAAAAAAATAAAAATATTGATTTTTAAACTATTATGATAATACTTATAAAATCTATAACATTACTAAGCAAAATACAAATAATAAAATAATATTATAATTATATGAAGAGGTGCTAGAATAGCAATTTTTATCTAAGCTAATAGCTAAATTTTGCACCCATACATATCAAACAAATAATACAAATCTATGAGTTTAATTTAATTACATTTTTTAATGAAAATTATTTTAATTAGTAAATTACTTTTTAAATTGCCATTTTATGTTTTAACTATTGGCTGAGTGCAAAATATACTAAAATACATAATTTTTATATCCCTTAAATGTTTTCTAGGTTTGATACCATTAAAGGTTCTCTGAGAAAGATTCAACAGAAGATAACATTTTTGAAGATTCATTGGGAATTAAAATCATAAAACATTCAAATGGCGCTAAAACTGGAAAAGATTCAATGCAAGCTAAAACTGCAAATATTCATTAACTTTTTATTTTGTTTCAGGTGGATCAGATTTGTCACATGGTGGTTGTAGAACAGCTGTGGCTCAATAAATCAGAGGTCATAGACTTCTCCTGCAATCCTAAGGCAAGTATCAATGCATGATTGATAGTGCTACATAATATGCTGGAAAAGATAGTTCAGAGCTAGCTATACTTCACTTGCCTTACAAATAGCCCTTTGGAGCATCTAAATAAATATTTTTCATTTCAAACATTGATTGAAATTCTGTCAACCCTTGATATTTTGTATTTGCTTTGTAAAACTATATGTGATAGTTTATAAATAAAGGAAAAAAGGCGCCAAACGGCTATAGTAAATTAAACATTGAATGAAGGATAGAAGGGCAAGACCTACACACTTATCAGAAAATTGTAAGCCTCGAAGTTCACAACTAAACATTTAATTATGTACGTTTCGGGGTACATCAATCCCTTTTTTCAGCAGAAGAAAGTAAACAACAGTCTGGACTATGACAGCATGGTTATAGGTTGATCATAGTCACTTACATTCTAGGGGTGTGCGAATAGGATTATTTATCGAATCTAATATCAAAATTTTGAATGAATACTGAATAGTTCAAATAAATTAGATTTTTTTTTCTTCAGCTTTTATAGAAATGATTTTAATTAGTAAATTCCTTTTGAAAATAAGAGTTTTATTCTTGTTATTTTATATTAATTCATCATTTTTATTATTTCAAAGTATATTTCTCATTTTCTAAATATGTAGGGCCTACTTTTTTTGTGTCATGATTAGTACTCAACCCAAAGTTTAGTTAAAGGTGTACATGGGTAATTAAAAGTGAGGTAGTTTCCTGTTGCTTTTCTCAATGAGCCAGAAAATATTACTGCCAAGCCCATCAGAATGCATACACAAGCTGACCCTATAAATGACACGTTTACTCCATTTAAATGTTCTTTAAGCTTGACACCCCTTATATGATATCTAGGCTTGACATCCCATGCTCTCTAGATTTGACACCCCTTAAATGTTATCTAGAATTAATAACCCTTAAATGTTAACAAGGCTTGGCAACCCTTAAATGTTAACTAGGTTTGGCAACCCTTAAATGTTAACTAGGTTTGGCAACCCTTAAATGTTAACTAGGTTTGGCAACCCTTAAATGTTAACTAGGTTTGACAACCCTTAAATGTTTCTAGGTTTGAAATCTTTTAAATGATCTCTAGGCTTGACCCCCTTAAATGTTTTCTATCTATCACAAATCAAGATCCACCTTTTTATTTACCAACTTTGTATACTAAAATACAACTTTTTATTTAACATAATTCATTCATTTTATTTTCCACAAATCAGGGTCTTTAATGGTGTGGCATATAGTGGCAACTTTTTCCTAGCTGTCATATAAGGCTATTTGAAAGGAAATTAGGGCTGGGTTTGCTCTGGCTCTAAAGGTTGCGATTCAAACCCTAACCAAATGCACTGGGACTTTTTCCCATTTTATATTCTGGCGATTACTTGTGTATTTCCTTAAGTTTCATTCCTTAAATTTCTTCAGATTTTTTATAAAGTGACTGATATACTTAAATTCAAACTAAATTTGGCCATTTCTCAAGGTCAAAAATTTACTAAGAACATTTACATATTAATTTACTTTACAAAAATATTTTTTTCACTTTATAAATTCAATTTTTTTCACTTTATAAATTATCTAAATTGACTCCTGTGAACAAACTTTATATGGAAGTTACATTACATGGGAAAATAAAATGAATAATTAGTGCCCACTGGCTTGGAAGTGTATAATAGTACATTGCAGAAACACAGTACAATAATGTAAAATAATTGATAGGGGAGCAAGCCAAGCTGAAATGGTAGCTAAGTTAGGCCTATATAGAGACAAACACACTTTTCTCATCATTTATTCTCTTCTCCATAAACTATTACACTTCTCCAGTTACACAATGTTTTAAATGTTTGGAAATAATACTTTATCAATTGAAGAGAGACAATGAACACACACAAAACACATAGAAAATCTTTATTTATGTTTTGTGTGTGTGTGTTCAGTGTGTCTTCAATTGATGAATAACCATTTCCAAAAATTTTAAATGGTGTGTAGCTGGAGAAGTGTAATAGTGTAATAGTTTAAGAAGAAATGAAGAAAGAAATGTGTTTTTCTATCTGGACCTAACCTAACTATTATTTCAGGTTGGCTTCCTTCACTATTATTTACCATACATTATTGTACACTATATGGGAAAAGAAAGTGTGTTTGATCATAGTTCCCTCAAACCATGGAGTATTGTCCTTCACTTGAAGTCCTCAACTAGGATTTGAACATGAAGACTTAGAGAACGCAAATGGATGTTGCCAGTGCTTTCTGCACCCGGTGTTATATTCAGGGTTTGGTCACTCCTTGGCTTTTTATATTCAAAGCCTATTGCTAAATAAAATATTTAGTTAGAATCTAGTATTTTGAAAATCTGTATCTTGGAAAGTATGTCAAAATAACATAACTTAATTAAATTTTGAAGTTTTTTGTTTTTTTCTTATATTCACTTGAGTGGTGTACTAATGATCTGCTGTCTGGTTGCTATGTCTTCTCAGCTGTACTAGACACTACCAATAAGCGGTATAAAAGTTTTAAAATAAATTCTAACTCAAAATTTGAAAAATAAATATGTTTATTTGAAACTTGAATCTGATATTTTCTCAAAACCTCAAAGCTTAAAAATTTTATAGGGCCCAAAATTCCCATCCCCACTAAATGTATTATTTTATTTGCCCGGTTATATAGCTGGATCCATCGGCTCATCGGCGCCGTCGCGAGCTTGATAATGTTGGTATCCCCGGAGGTCTTACGTTGATTAGTACAGATGACCCTAATGTGCAGGAGGCGGCCGGCTTTGCACTGTCAGAGCTTGACCATATTACCAACTCTGCAAACTCTCAGTGCCTTGTGAGAATCAAGAGAGTGCATTCACAGGTGACAACAAAAATATTTCGGCTATAAATTGTTGTTGATGAGTGAAATTTTTATAATGAGGAGTAGTTTTGACCCCAAGATAATGATAGATGTTAACATTTTAGGTTACTCCTAACTCAAATAGTGGGTTTTACAATTCTTTTGGTTCCTGGGGTTACCAATTAAACTTTTTGATGGATTCATACTTTTTGGTTAGATGTTGTATAGACAGTAATAGCTCATAGTTATAGTTCATTGGTTAAGAGAAGCTATTTTTTAAAGTTTGTAATGATTATTTGAAAATGGTCTCTATAATTTTGTACAAAATAGCGGACTGGAGTGTATTTTAAAGGATAAATAACACTGTATACTTGTTTTTTTTTGTAGAAAAGTTAGTTCAAGAGTAAATTATTGAAAAATCTGGTAGTGCTCAGTAAAATAGTAGAATGTATAAAATTTGAATATGTAACTCACGTCTGATCTGAAATGTAGGACTTTCTTTACAAATATTGTATTATATTTAAAATTAGGTACAGGAAAGGTGAATAGAATAAAACCTATATCGAGGGAATGGGCAGTAACGGTGGATTTTCTTCAATTCTTCTGATTATATCCTTGTCCAATGGCAGCAATTTAAAGTGTGAACTGTATTCTTTTCATTTCAAAATCCATATTTTGTTTGGAAAGAAAAGTGAAAGTATGAAAGATAAAAGAGGAAGAAGTAAGGGAGAAATATTTGCCTGGGGTGAAGAAAATTAAAACTTAAGAAAAAAATAGCAGTTGAAGAGGATTGAACTGACTTTATACATGCTATGGTAAACAGTACAAAGTAAGCTCGTGGGAGAACGTCAAAGAGAATAATGGAAAAAAAAAAAGACAGCGTGGCAGTGTGGCGAGTGAGAGAAAAAGTTAGGAAAGAAGAGGGCGTGGCAACAGTGGCACAGAGATAAAAAAGAGGAAAGCAGAAGGAAGTACTTGTAAATAATAACAGCTGTAAGGTATTAATATTTAAAGAAAAGCTGGGAGTAATTCACCAAAGAGATACAAGATGTACATGACAGCAAAAAATTAGTTAATATATTTATCCGAAATAAGAGGAAAGAAAGTGTGTGCAAAAGTGTGGTAAAAGATTAAAGAGGAGAGATACTAACACCATCTTAACAGATAAAGAATATATGGAAAGATTACATAGAGAAGTTGTTAGATGTGAAAAATGGCTCACCGCATAGTATACAGGAGAAGCACAATACAGAGGGGAAAAAAGTAATGACATTGAGAACTAGTGTTTTTCCCAACTCTAAGCATTTAGAAATTAGAAAAAGTTACAAGTGGCAAAGAAGAATACAAGGGCGATATTGAGAACAGGGTAGGGGAGAGGGTGCCAGAAGACTCCCAGATTTTTTTTTAAAACTTGGGGTAATAATCAAGCCTTAAACTTTTAAAACTGTACTTTTAAATTTATTTATTTGTTCATACTGGATTTTTAAAGCTCTAAGGCTTTTCCAATGTGTTAGGAAATAATTATTTATTTTAGTTTATCTGCGTGTGAGTTAAGTATCCAATTGAGCTTAAATATATTTATTTAGGTTTGCAGATATCATTCAAATCATGCATTTTAGATTAAAGAGTTTAACTGAATTTATTACAGTGGTTTCTGACATTTTGTGGCTTATGACCACAACTTTTCTCTCTGCGGCCATTGCAACCAGTTGATAAATTAAAAGTAGAGATGGGCTACTCGAATCTTTGAATCCTCGAATCCACCGAATCCTGAGAAGTATTTGAGATTCGAGGATTCGATGATCAAATCTTTCACCTCATGAATTCAAAAATTACTTAGTTAGGCCTACTTGAAAAGCACAACTTAATCCGTAATATTTATTATGTTGGAGAAAAGAGATAAACATTAATAAAACATTCTTTAAAAAATAAAAATAATCGTTAGATGTCGAAAATCTTAGGTGCCTAGTACCCTACCCTCCTACCTGTATGGGAAACTTGGACTCAAGTCTCGACCGTTTCGGCACATGCTCACTTCTAAAACTTTCGCCTCACGAACAACCTTGTAAATATTTTAATGACCACATTAAAACTCTAAAAATAATTGTTAGATGTCGAAAATATTGCGTGCCTAGTACTCTACCCTCCCACCTGTATGGGAAACTTGGACTCAAGTCTCGACCGTTTCGGCACATGCTCACTTCTAAAACTTTCACCTCACGAACAACCTTGTAAATATTTTAATGACCACATTAAAACTCTTTAAAAACTGAAAAATAAAACTAGAATTACAAATAAACTCAAAATAAATAAAACAAATTACGGCTTTTTTTTAACAGTTAAAAGGGCTGTATCCGAATAGTCTACTTATGCGACATTGCGTTGATAGCTGCATTGGCAATCACTTGACCAAGTGTAGATCTGTCCGAATAGTCACGGACTAGACCGATACAGTCTTCTCGTGGTGTTGGTAACCATGGATACGAACGCTACGAGCCATGTGGCGTTGGTGCGGTGTTTGACTGGCAATTGTTTTAGTATTATCATTTCGTACTGTTGAGCACCGACTTACACAAATTATTCAGTAGGAAGCAGCACTGTGGGTCCAAGTGTGTTGCTGTTTGAATAGTTTGATGCAGTCTTCACTATGAAAACCTCGAGAAATGTATAATTATCAAGACTGCATCAAGTCAAGTGTACTTGACTATTCGGATACAGCCAAGAACACATTATGCAAATCAGCCGCCAATACACACGATATTAAGTCAGCCGCCATGACATATATTATGTTTACTCGCCCGAGTGATGATTAAAATAAAGATACTGTTACTTCTTACTAGCCAACTGGTTTTAATTATCTACAACTACGCAAAGAACCCCAATTTATTGCATACGATCTTTATGTTAGTATTTATTTTTCATGAAACCCAACAAAATGTCTGTCAACAGTCAGAGAGCGATAAAATTGTTTATTTATCTCTACTGGCCTACATATCATATATCGATTGTTTGTTTAAAATTGATTAATGTAATCTGACCACTAAGTAAGCGCAAGAATCGAAAATATTTGTTTTCTCTGCAAAAATAGATAATGTATATATAAGACAATAATAAAACAACTTTGGTATTATTGAGTTCACTATTTCCAATGTATGTTTAATTGTTAAGCATATGGTTTTAGTCTTTATTAAAAATATCCGTTAGTATTTTTATTTTTGCTATCTTAATATGATAAAATGTCTTTTAATGATGATTAAAGTTGATCAAAGGATAACTAGGCCTAATCTGTTTATTTCACAGGTTTTTTTATAATCTTAACTCTTTCTAACAACACTTTTAGAAATAACTAAAAGACACTCAAATTTTGATTGATTTGATTTTTAAGCATAAATGAGTCTAGATTGTTTGATTTGGCTGGATTTTAACCAGTATTTTGTGAGGGGTGGTTGGGGTTGATTAAAATTGAAAGCATGATTTAAATTAATCTTAATTCACAGTTTAGGCCTATATTGTGTAATGTAGTTCTATTTGTAAATAATTAAAATTTATAACGATTTGCTAGGATTCGGATTCGAGATTAGAAAATAAAATGTAGATTCGGATTCGAGAAATAGTGGATTAATTTAAAAGCATTCAAATCCTAGTTTTTAAGTTTTTTACTGTGTATTACTATCAGCCCGGACTATCTACAGTTAACTACACCAGTGGGTTAGGTAAAGTTTACATGAAATGTACCCTTATTTGCTTGGGAGGATATTAGGATAAACTACCTCTGGCCAGAATTAAAATCCTTACTTCAGCTTCACTAACAAACCAAACCAAAAGAGCATGACATTAAACCTGCATGTCCACTATTGCTTGTTTTAATTATTATAAATTGCTTATAATAATGTTTATATGTGACTAATATGTAGTAAAAAAGAATCAACCCAAGGGGCAGGGGATAATTTTATATTATGCTAGCAGCATTACAAGGCTGCCACAGTAAGCAAAGTCATCCAGAAGCTTATCAGAATGGAATAGCCAAAAGGAACCTAAGCAATAACTAGGTCGTTTGTAGCACTTCAACAACTTACATCTTTATTAGAATTATGCATCTTCCTATAATCATTAAAATCCTTGAAAAAGTAAAAATAAAGCTAAAACCTCTATATTGTGACCCCACACACAACACGTTGCGACCCCCAGGTTGGAAACCGTTGCATTACTACACACTTGGAATCAATATTTAACTAGTAAGCTACCTGAATTGTAGAACTTGCTCATCACTTTATCAAAAAATTATCAATTTGGCCACATTTATTTAAAATCATTTTCAACTGTAAAATAAAGCAATAAGAAAGGGAATTTATTGATATTTCTACATTATTTTGATACCTGTCTACCAATGTCTTGCTTCATAACCTCATAGAAGTTGCCCTAAAATGTTAATACAGTTATGTGAATAAACTATTCAAATCATATTCTAATTTAGCGCGTAAGGGTGAAGGGGCTTCCCATAACCTTTTATTAAATAACTTATGTCAAAATTTCATCCGATATTCTCGAATCATTGAAACACAAATTAAGGATTCAAGGTTTTTGAGGGTCTGATCACTAGTTTAAAGGAACACATGGGATTGATCTCCAATCATCTTGACCTTTCTTCACATTCATAATCACTTTTTAATGGGGTTTAAATTATTTCACTTGTGCCGACTACGCAATTATTTTGGCACTAAAAATACTTTTACAATTTTAAAATATGAATATTAATAGAGGTTGCAAGCTATTATTTATATGGCAGCGTCCATTTGGAGCTCATAACATATTTACATTTTCTTGGAATTAAAACAATGGCTATTTTTTTAATCATTTAATTTAAATGCTATAGGTTGTGTCGGGGTTGAAGTATCACATAACTTTGGAAGTTGGTGAAAGCAATTCCAAGAAGAATGATACAAGCGAGGAGCCTTGTCAACTCAAACCAAACACGGTAAGAAACATTTGTTGACTGCATAGTTACGCTCCTCGGAGTATGTTGTGTGGCCTATGGGGTTTAAATAATAGGAATATTACTTGCACCACTATTCACACAGATAAAGGTATCTGTCTTGTCAGGTTTGCCGATGACTGGGAGGTGCCAAGGCAAATCCCAGTTGGTTTTTTCTGGGGTATTTTTTTCCTTATACGGTGTAATTACTTTTCCTCTGTGTAAATGTGAGTATGATTCCTCTTTAAGTTCTATCTCCCTCATCACTACCCCATTAGTGTGGACATACAGTTAACCCAAATTGATTTTAATTGTTGAAACATTTAAAAAACTTATGGAAGTGAGAAAGACACATTTCTTTAATAACACTATTATTACAGTTTCCATAAAACAAGTATCATCCTTATCACACATTTTTATATAATAATATAATAGAATATCAAGATATATATTTCATTATAGTTTGTCATATGACAAACTTTATTATTAAAAGTTAGTTGAGTCATATACACTATTTTATGAAGCCAAAGCAAACATAAGAGGTTTAATTTACTACAGTAATTCTAAAATTCTTATAGAAAATAAAATGAGTTACTAGAAGTCAATATATATAGCATTAAAACATTTATATATTACGCTAAGTGTTGAATTAATGGTTTGGGGTTTGGTTGTCCTATAATTATGTTAGGCTAAGCCACCAATAAGCATTATATGTGCTCTAAAATAAATTATAATTCATTATTTGAAAAAATGAATAATTCCTTATGAATTTATTATTTGATATGTTCTCAAATCGCAAGTATCATTAAAAGTGCAATGATTCAAAGATACAGTCTCTGGTAAAATATATAAAGCTGTAGTTCTGAAATACCATTGATTTGTTTATGTTATCATATTAATGCAGCCTACCCAGGAGTGTGAAGTGGTGGTGTGGAGCCAACCATGGCTCAACCGAACAGAGCTGACAGAATCCTCATGTGGTCCTGCCAATTCGGCTGAACGTGTTAAACGCAGTAGTGAACCACATATCATAGGAGCCCCCACAGATTCTGATCCTGAGGATCCTTACATCCAGGAGCTGGCAAACTTTGCCCTCACAGAGATAGATAAGTCTTCCAATGCGCTATTTGCCTTGAAGAAGTTGAATATTCTTCGTGCGACCACACAGGTAAGGAGGTAGCTATTTACATAAAAACGCAGCATATCCATTTTAGAGTCAAGTTTTTAAATGACAGAGTAGTCCAAAAAAATGTCTTGCCACTATATTATAATCAAGCTACTCCCTTAATTATTTGGAAAATATTTTTCTACACATTCAGATGAGTTGTTCAGCATCATACTTCCCGAGGAGGATGCAAATTTACATTTAAATATTTGTCTTTTGTCGTGGTGTTCTAGATTTTTACTATAGTTGTGCATTTTTTTTATAAATTGTATCATAGTTTCTTAGGATATATTCCTAATTCTACAATACATATATTTTTCATTATTATATTTAAGGTGGTCTCTGGCAAGTTGGTTACACTTACGATGGAGGTTGGATACACCAAGTGTCGCAAGAGCAACAATTTGGTCAGAGAGGAATGCGACCTGAAAGAAGGATCGGTAAGCTGTAGGCTTTTGCGGGAGTGACATTTTGACTTTAAGAAATTTTTGGGCAGGAGAAATTAATTTCCTGCAGGAATGAGATGAGAACCAAAAAATAAGAATTTGTAAACAATTTTCCACTTAGGCTTATACAGTAGACTCCTGACTATTCGGCCAAATGTGGCGGAAGGGTAGGCCGGATAATAAAAAAGCTGGATAGGCTGAAGTTCTATAAATACTCACTTCCTGCTCCCCATACAATTAAAAACACAAGTTTTATACCAAAACCTGCTCTTATTCATATTTTCTGACCTCTAAGAACAAGCCTGTATTTTATAAATGTTTGTTATGTACTGTACTATGCATTTACAAAAAATTATTGCATAAAAAGGAAGTCCAAGTATAAAAATATTGTACACATTTCAAGAAATTTTTTATAATGTCCAACTTAATTGCAGGAAACATAAAATCATGTCCCATGTACAGTATGAATACAGTACATACAGTTTTAAAATAAAGAAAACATTAACGTAAAACCTAAGCCTAGTTATTAAAAAAAAGATTTAAACTTATTTTACTGTTCATTGATAAATCATTACACAAATATGAAGTTAGGCCTAAGATGAAAGGGTCAAAACTTACAATTTTTAGTTTTGAAAAAGTCATTGATAGATGACAGCTTCTCCTCTTTAGCCCTCTTCCACCATGCAGATGATATCAGCTGGCGTCGCGAGGAGAAACCTGCTCTTTTCATGTCGTAGCTTGTGTTTGGCACATGGCATGTAGGAGGATCGTAGATCGTAGCAGTAATCCGCTTCCAACGCCTTGGCAAAACAACATGTACTTCATTTTATCACAGAGATTTATTTTTATTTTATTTAACTAGGCCGGATAGTACAGATGGACAGATAGTCGTGAGTCTACTGTACTTATTTACTTATTTTTGCATATTTATAATTTTAGTATAAACTTATCCTTCTCATCCATTTCAAAAAAATCATTTGATAATAAAATTAGATAAGCTTGGGGCAATTTGATCTCGACTAGGGTTGAGAAATAAGACAAAAACCCTGATTAGGATGTGATTTAGATGTCTTAAATATTACTACTGTTATCTTCTAGAAATTTTTAAATGAAAAAAATATACACAAAATTTGTATATTAATTTAATGGTAAGTTTTCCAAATAAAAACTAAATATTTTTTCTATTAATGCAACTATTCTTGTATATTTTTAACCAAGCTTTTTTGGTATGAATATAGATAGATTCTAAAAATAGATTTTAAGATTGCCTGGAAAAGTTTTTAAATAAAAAAATCATGGTGTTAATTTTAATAGCTATTCACACAGTAAAACATTAAGTTATTCTTGCTAATCTGAATATATGAAAGTGATCCACATTCTTGTCCATAAGAGTAGCAAATTCATTTCTCAACTGAGCAAGTGTGTCTGGTTATCTCTTACATTTTAATTACCAAACCCTACACAAAAAGCGCTCCTTGACTTCAAAAATACTAGTGTACCCAACTTTTATTTTCTAAAATACAAAAAAAAAATGAGTGCCATTCCAAATAATAACATAATATTAACTTAATAGATGTGTCTTGACACAAATGTGATGGTGTATTTTGTGCTTGATTAGATATTTAAAAACCACTATCATTATTTTTTGCCAAACATATATTTTCCTTCCTTAAATAAATTCAGGGATAATTATTACCATCAAGTAGACTAGTTTGATTGTTATTTAATGGAACTCACTTGTATTGACTAGGTATGGTAGCTGTGAAATGAAACTGGCTGACATTTTGGGTCTGTCTAATTATTGGGAGATAAGGTTAATTTAACTTTAGTAAATTAACAATATTGCTAATGAGCATTAAATACGAATATTACATTGATAGACTGTCCTTATTTGCACAACCTTTAAATATTAATTCCCCCACCGAGTTTTAGGAACCTCCAATTTCCCAAACTTCAGGATCCCGAACAGCCCTAGTAAGATGTCATGCTTACCAGTGATTTTAGATTGGACTTATTTGACATAAGGGGCTGATGTCAGAATTGCGACACACCTGCCTGTAAAACTATAAAAACATGACATTTTTTGTGTGTAAAAAACATTAGATTAAAACAATCCTGGAATAGTGATGAATTTGTGACCTTTAAATGTAAGCGGTACGTAGTAGGTCTTTGTAAAAAAGATAAAGCAAATTGAACTAAGCACGTATAAATAAGTTTTCATAATAAGTGAAATTTCCTTTCACGATCAAATAATCCTATTCTAAACACTAATGAGATGACTTCACACTTACTCTTTGGCATTAATAACTCAATGCTGCACTTACAAAAGTACGCCACCTATCACTATCTTGAGCTAGTTTTATCAAGTCTACCTCATTACATCTTCAACTCATTCAGATCCATTCTAATGTTATCCTCCCATCTGCGTCTAGGTTGGTCCAATGGTTGCATCCCATTGGGCTTGCTAGTTAATACCTTGAACATGGTTCTAGATTCTTCCATGGGCGCTGCATTCCTTTATACTACCATCTAAAGTGTCTGTAATACAAGAAATGTTGTACTAAATTTAATATTAATAACCCTGATAAATCTTTTCCCTACTAATCTATTTTTTATTTAGCATCGCATCTTACTACCCGTTCAAACCATAAGCTTAAGTACTAATTAAGCTAATGGGTTAGGAATGTGGGAAGGTAGAAATTAGAGGAAGGGAAATTGCATTTGTATGGACGGAGAGTGGAAAACCATTTGGGAATCTCCCCCCAGTTCACCTGACCGAGATTCAAACCTCGATCTCCTCGTCCTCGGTAGCTTAGCTCAACACGAAACAAGCAGGTTAGCTAACTACACCATTGAGGCGGGTCCTTCCAATGTCCTGGATTCAATGCTGAGTGAGTGCATAAAATGTATCTGTTGATTAATTGTTTCACTTCCACCCCACCACCCCCACCATTTGATAAAGGAATTGTTTGTGGTTTTACTACAGTATTATCTATCCTGGAATTAAATACAGGATGAGCCAATAACCTCTCCATTTTAAATGCTAGGAAAATAAACAATTTTAGTATTAATAATATGCATGAATTAAAATTAAACTATTAAACTATGCTGATTCTTTTTTTTTTTTTTAAAGGAAACTCAACTCTGCCATTTGGAAGTTTGGGATCAACCATGGAGAAAACATCGTGAAGTTAACAAAATAAAGTGTGGATCTTCTCAGACCTTTACAAAGAGAGTGAGTACCAAGTCAAAGTCTTGAGCTGAACTTTTAGATTTTAATTTTAACTTTATCGAAGAGTCCAACACATTAGCTCAGTCAGTATGACCTCTACCTACATAGCTAAAACTTTCAATTTGTATTCCCGCTATAGATAAAAATATCTATCACTGCTAAATAGTATATTTGGAGTTTCTCCTTTCACTGAATATTGTGTTTGTTATATAATCGAATTAGTAAGCCATTTGTGATATTCATTTGATTCAGGAAGTTAGTGGTTAAATACCTAAAATTAAGATGAATATATTTAAAACTTGAGCCAAGCTCAAAATAAGTAATGAATCGGTAAGTTAAGCAAAATCAAATTTTAGGGGTGTGTCAAGTTTCTAAAAATGTTGAAGTTTAACCAAATGTTTATATACTTAGAAAAATTCAAAACTTTAAAGTAAAAAACATATTTTAAATTTTAGTCATTTGACGCTGTTACTTAAGATAATATTCTAGTCTTGTTAATATGCAAAATTCACAATTCTAAATTAATAAAACTTTAGATCATTATATAATAATTATTCTTAACCAATATGGTCATTGTCATAATACATGCTTGATTCACACTATACAAATTTAGAATTGTTTTTTTACTAAAGTTAGACAAAAGAACATAAATATTTTAAAAATATAACATTAAATGTGGCATTATTTTTCTTAAGTTTATTGTTTTCAATATTCCATAACTAATTGGCAGGAATTTCTTACATTTTTGCCTAGGATTAACCCATAATATCGACCTCTATTGACAACATACATATAAATAAAATGTAGCAGTTTTGGAACAGAAGAATAAGAATAAAATTAAAAACTAAAAATCGCTCTATTTTTTTTAACTAGTCTCAACATAAAATTAGAAATGATTTTTAAAACTTGACTAATTTTCGAGTTGACTAAGAGAAAATGTTTGCGTACATTGTGACAGACGTTGAAAGAAATTTGGCTGTAAATAAAATTTCCAATTCAGACACTTTGATTGGCGAAGGTATGAATTAATTGCTTTACGATCAGTATATAATTACTACGTACTGTGAGTGAAATGAGGTTTCTGAGAAGCAGGATTGGTATGACAAAATGAGAAATGATAGAATAAGAAGAATAGTAAATGAAGAACCAGTCCAGGACAGAATAGACAAGGCATGACTAAGGTGGTATGGCCATGTGAGAAGAATGGAGAGGGAAAGAATGCCCAAGAGGATGTTGGATGTAGAGGTGGGGGGTAAGAGGCAGAGAGGAAGATAAAGGGACACATGGCAGGAGGATTGTGGAGGAAAGGGAAGAACACGAGGCCAAAGTGTAGGTAGAGAGATGATGGGAGGAAAGGAGGCGATGTAGAGGCTTATGTTCCAAACAAACTCAGCCAGTGGCTGGAAGCTGTTTATGATGATGATGATGATGATGATGACTTACTATATATGGCATCATTAAACCTGGAGGTTCTTCACCACACAGACACAAGTTTTCCACTTGACTATCTTGAGATAAGCCAATACAATCCCTCTCCTGACAACCATTCTACATTAAATTAATGTCAATGGAGATATTATCTCCCCGCCTAATCTTTGTCTCCCAAGGTTTTTTTTAATCTCCTTTAAAAAATGTTACAAAAAATCAATATATTGAAATTAAATTTTTAGAGCTACTTGACTATAAACTTCATTCACACTTGTTTTTTGAACGTCTGTGTTTTAAAACATAACATTTTTTTACTGGACAAAATATTTGTGATTAAAAATGGTAGAAATCATTTTAGCTTACTATTAAGACATTCTCCAAAATTAAGATTTAAAGTATTCGGAGTTATTTACAAATAACCCACATTGCTGGTTAGCATGGTCTAACTTGATACGCTCATGCTAGACTGGACTAAGGTGATGGAGAAATTTTACCGGGGGTGTTTTCTCAGTCTCAACTTTGTTTATGAGCTGATAAAACATGAAGTTTACTTCTGCAATCTTTTAGAAGATAACTGAAATGATTAAAAAGGTGTTCGCTTCACACCAAAGAGAACGCTTTGTTCCTTTCTTCTGCTCCTAACTTATGCCTAGTTGTACTCACCATGGTTGTAAAACTGTTCCCAAATTCAACGTGAACAAAACTCTAATTTAGCTTGTTTATCTGTGCTTTGTTTTATTTCATATTATTATCATTCACATTAATATCTCAATACTCAATAGTTTCAATTTTAGATAAAAGATGTCCAAAACAAATAAAAGTAAAATATGTAGATTTTCACTAAAGCTTCTGATAAGAAAACTATTAAGTGCAGTATAATATGCCTGAAAAAATAAGACTCCACATTGAAGATAATTGTTACTCAATACTCATGTTTTTTTTTTTTAAATAAACACATTTTATTCTACTTTAGTACAGAAAAGTAGAGTTGGATCAAATCCACTATTTTACGAATCTAAATCTTGGAAAAGATTATGAACATAAGGAGGAAATATAAATATAATTAATAGTTGAAAATACAATAACTAAATGTTAACATTTTTTGTCTTATAAGCCATTCCTTAGAACATTCATACATTCAGTTATTAGAACTCTAAAACTCACTTGAACAAAACAACCACCAAGGCCTTGAGTCTCAAATCCAAAATTTTCTCAATTCTCGACCATCCTTAGGGTTTTGAGCGATTCAATGGTCTTATCCATAGTTTTTTGTTTCAAGTGTGATTATGGAGCTGCCATATTTCCTTGCAAAGGTAGGCTGTCCTTTTTATCCTTATATTTGTATATTCCATCCATAAGGTTAGTTGATTATTTTGAATCTCATTACAAATTCAAAGGAACACGTGTCACATAATTTTGAATTTCTTCATCAAACCATCAAACCTTGTTTTGCAGTCTGTGAGGGCTGCCAACAAACACAAAGGGAAGGTTACGCTGGAGATGTTTCAAGACTATATGACTCGCTACAACAAGAACTACCCTTCCAAAGCAGAACATAAGAGGAGGTACCACATCTTCCGAGCCAACATGAAGAAAGTGGATCTGCTGCAGAGGACAGAGCAGGGAACCGCCAAGTACGGAGCCACGCAGTTTGCTGACCTCACTGGTAAGGCTCAGCAATATAAAATATTACAGTGTATTTAGCTACATACCAGAATTAGGAATCTCGTATTTGGCCGCAGACAACTTAATTGGGACAAAAAATACAACTTATATAATTCTATTATATCCACTGATCTAGTGACTATTTCAATAGTTTATGAGGAATATAAAATATTTTTTTGTACCCCATAATATAAACTTAAATTACTGTTGTCTGTATGTACAAATTATGGAATTCCATGCTTTTACATTTCTCGATGCACTAGTAATAGGCGACCGACATCTTAGCTCTGTAGTTAGTGTGTCTGTCTACTGAGCTAATGGTCCCAGATTTATTCCCGGCATGGCAAAAATTTTTATCATTGGTGAAATGTGGTGTTACCCTTTTACAGTGATGAATTCACTGCCAGGAGCTTGATGTTGTCCCTGTCCTAGTCATAAGTTAGATTATAATGCATATGACGCTACGACAGGCCTAGGCAGCCAGTAGTGGAAAATATATGACTTGAATAAAAGAAACTGACCCAGGCCATGAGCTGGATACAGTAATGGATGTAACAACTAATAATAGGTAGGTAGTACTAGTACCTACTTTAGTTGGAATGGTACAAAACAATGTTTTAGAAGTTAACATCCAGCCATCGTAATAACACATCATATTTTTCATGACGACTCAATATCCATGATTATGGTACCATAGTACCGAAACATGTCGGAATGAAGTTATCCAGCATCTTTACAGTGCTGGATATCAAAAAGGAGTAATGGGGCAAGGAAATGGATAAGACTTAGATTATTCCACATTACTTAATAACTTCGTTAAATTGGTTTGGCAGATGTTAAACTTAAATTTTATTTCACAACATATTTGGGCCTAAACTTTTATTTTGTATCTTAAAGTTTTTGTATTAATATTTTTAACATGCCAACCTACGTTTTGGACCTTTCATCAACTTGTTTATGGTCTAGTTGATGATGCATTATAATTGTATATAAATGTTCATATCTTACAATATGTTTTTTCACCAGAATTATATTTAAATTAATTTCACTTAATACATTTGCCAATTTAGCAACTGTTTAATCCTTAAATTTAATTCTTTATATATTTTTCTAGAGTAATTTATCTAAGTTTAACTATTAATTATAACCACTCCTTACTTTAAACCATATTTTAGAATGTTTTCTAAACTGTTAAGAATAATAAAACCAATTTCAACAAATTATTTTCATTTTTTCTCCCCCAGCTGCTGAATTCAAGAAGAAATATCTAGGTGTTAACCCAAAATTGAAGTCTGAAGACTTAAGCCCATTGCCAGCCGCTAAGATACCCAATATTCAACTGCCTGAGGAGTTCGACTGGAGACACTACAATGTTGTAACTGAAGTGAAAAATCAGGTACTTTTAATCGATTACAAATTTAAAATGGATAATATTAAGGTATCATTTTTATACTTGACTAAGAAAATTGTTTGGTATGCCATTGATTCATAAGACCTAGGTGAAATAAAGGTGGTTCATCCCATTGTGGTTTTTAATGCAATAGTCTTATTGATTTCCAGGTTGTAATGATATCGATTTTTCCTGTCTTTTTAATATTCGCGATCATATTTTAAAGTAAATATATTAATATTTCTTATTTTCAGTTAATATAATATAAACTCATCTTTTCTATACTACGGCCATGTTTCTTTTTCTTTTATTTTAACTGCACGTACAAGAAACAAGGTTTTTACTTCCGTGTTGTAATACGCAGTAAACAAATAGCAGGTGCAGAGTAGCACATCTGTTTTCCTAAATGCGCGCTAATATAAAAACTAACCCTATTGGTCGATGGAAAGAAAGCAAGGAGTGGTCTGGGTTCGAGGGTATAAATGACGGGGTTCACACGGCTCGACTCGAGAGGACGCTAGCTTGTTAGACGGTCAGTCTTCTGGTGTCTCTACTCTGCTACGGCAGACGAGATGGAAGTGTTTTATAACATTAAGTGGTGGTTTATTTTATTTACAAAACAACTTAAGGACAAATAAAATTGTCGTTATGACAGCAAAACACAGTTGTTCTCATTTCTTGGGCAGATTTATCTCAACATCTAGTCCAATATTTATTGTTTAAAGTACATTTTTTACAATTGGCGCAACAACGTGGGACTAGTTCTCAACCGCAGATGACAATACGGGTAGTACTTTTACAATTGGCGTACTCAATGTGGGGCATCCAGTATCTGTATTTTACAAATGGCGTTCCAACGAGGGGCATCCAGCTTCAGCACTTTACAAATGGCGCAGCAACGAGGGGCATCCAGTTTCAGGCTTTTACAATGTGAACTCAGGTGTATTACCTTATAATTAACCTTCCTTCTCTTTGTGTTGTGAATAACCTAATCAAGCGGCAAGACCTGTGAAACTAAATAACTGCAAGTTAATTCTTATTAATTTCAAACTTCAATCACTCTTAGGGAAAATGTTATATAATTTACTTAAAATTCACAAAACTAATTTCCTTAAAATATGCCCTCATCTTTTTCCTTCAAATTAAATAAGGGATTGATTCCATAAAATGCTTACCGATGAAATTGGAAAAAAACATCTTTACTGTTTAACCTATTTGAACTATTATTCTATTGGTTAGAGCTAGCAAAACTTAATTTTAGGTAAACCATAAAACCAGAATCCATATTATAAATTGACCACTTAATGAATGTTATATAATAAATGCATCCATTTACCGAAATGTTCCAACAATTAGTTGTATACATTTTTTCTACGACAGTTAAATAGTGAAAATAATAGGGGTGTGCAAAGGCCACTTTTTAAATATGAGACAAAGCTTTAAACTAGCGTAGAAACGTCAAAGTTGAAGACCTATGTTTATCAATAATGCACAAATTATCAATAAAGTTTTAATATTTACTTACATCATGGAGTTGAAACAATTATTTTGCAAACTTTACACATGAATGTCTTTTTATCTGCATTTCTATGATAATAATTATACATTAAATTCTGTTTTTGTTTCCCACTTTCTGTATCATCCACTTTGAATAATAAAGAAAACGCTAAGAAGCTATTAAATCTTCTATGACAAAATGCACTTGTAAATTTGTCACAGATAATTCCAAAGAGATAGAATATTAAGGACTAAACATTAGACGCGAGCTGGGATGATTCGCTTTTGATCTATGCTTACGTTGTGGTAGTTAAATTACTAGTCGGTGTTAAAATTTTGTTTAGTATCGGTTTAAAAATAATCAAATATTGAAGTACGTAATATTGATTAAGATAAAGTTAAATCTTTTGATAATTTATCGAAGTTTTATCATGCCTTCAAAAAAAAAAATTGAATATGGGAAGGTTATTGTAGATGTCGAAGCCGAAGGAGATTTGACCTACGACTCAGACTTCAACTTTTCAAAGCTTCACATACGATTAGAAAATAAAATATCTTCAAATGTGGAAAATTTAATTTCTTACACTAAACATGATTTCCAAGAGTCAGATTCGATATTAATATTCTTAAAATGAAGGTTTGGTTTTAGAAAAAAGGCAATTCTACTTATCTTTAAAATTGAACCCTTATATTGTGGTATTTTTCCTATTCTAGGGGTCCTGTGGGTCCTGCTGGGCTTTTTCTGTGACTGGAAATGTTGAGGGGCAGTGGGCGCTGAGAAGGGGCAAACTTGTCTCTCTTTCAGAACAAGGTGAGTAAGACATGTCTGGATTTATTTATGTTTAAGAAAACAAAATAAACACAACCTAAATTATAATATTGCACTTGCATTAGTAATTTTTTTTAAAACCTTATAAAAACAAATAAAATCATAATAGACATCTAATAAGAAACTCTTTGAAATACTCACATATAAAAAAAATCGCGCACACATAAGAATTGAAAAAAAAGTCATAAATTTGGCCAAATTTACAAATTATTATGGAGAAACACAAGTTGTCGAACGTGTGCCAGAAGCAAATTTTGACGCCTTTCCGTAACTATATTGCCTGCCGTGGAGAACAATCGCTCACTATTGACCTGGGTAGCAGGTATACCCAGGTACCTAGTTACTACCTTAGCTAGATTCGGGTGAGTATGCTGTCCTTTTTCCTTCCACCAAATCAAAGGGTCTTCTCTTCGGGAATACGTTTTTTACCTAAGTATCTCTCAATTTCATCAGTTGCTGAATCAAAGAGAGATTTGTTTGGTAGATCATCAATTGCAGACCAAAGAGAAGGGGTTGTACTTAGTCCTGGTTGTTCTTCTAACAGCTGTGTTTCAAAGCTTCGATTCTTGTTTAGCTCAGCTTGAAGATTTGCTACAGCAACAATTTTGTCTACAAGCACACCTTGAAAACTTGGATCAGTAAGCATGTATAGTAGGTATACTTTGTCTTCTTCATACACTTCGAACTTTGATTTGATTGATTTAGATAAATTCCTGGCATACATGATTCCCTCAATTTTCTTTACTATACATTTATTCAAGTTTGACTCCAAACAATGTAGAACAGGAATCACCACTGATGAAGTTGGGTAATTGTCACCACTTAACTCCTCTGTTACTTCAGCAAGGGGTTGTAAAATTTCTACTAGCCCATTGATGTGTCTCCAATCTTGGGCAGTAAGCATAGTCAAGTTACTGGTGTTATGTGGACTGGCAAGCTCTGCATTTCAATCAGCCTCTTTAACATGGCATGTTCATTAGACCATCTTGTGTCAACATATTGAATTACATCCAGCTGTTTCAAATTTAATTGTTTTTGAATATTATGAAGTCTCTGTTTAGGTGAGCTGCTGCGTCGGTAATGTCCCACTATTGCCTTGCATTTTGATAATAGATTGACAACTCCTGGAGTCTCTCTTTTTGAATCAGATATAGCATTCTGTAAAGTATGGGCAAAGCACTGCTGATGAATAAAATAAATTGAAGCAGCACTCTTGAAATTTGCACCATTATCAGTTACGCAGTAGATTGGTATGCTTGATTCCTGTACTGGTATTTCCCATTTCTCCAAAGTTAGTTTGATTGCAGTGCTAATATTCTTACTATAAGTCATTCACGAGCTAAGTTTACCTGGACGACAGCTCGAAATGTTACTAGAAGTAATCCCTAATATATCACTACACCAACAGCTGACATCTATCACTTTGGATAATTGTAATGAAAACAGATGGTAATATATTAATGTGATAGTTAACCACAGTAATTTAGGCCAATATTATTTATATATTTATTTGAGGTCGGACACAAAGTTTATTTATAGTTTTATTCCACTTAAAAAAATATTCACACCCCTTTCACAAAAACTTCTAACGGACATAGCTTCAAAGTGGTGACTGACGAATCCAAACCATATGATTGAACATAACGGTAAACAAGTATTTTACAATGATGCAGACACGCAGTTGATGAAAATATTTTATTCAGTTAAATATTTCAAAATACGATAAAATAATCATAAAATCATTTAGTGTATGTAAAAAAAAGGACAAGAATTTTCTCTTTTCCAAGTAAATATAATGCCTATATTAAAAGGTATTGATGTGTGCACTATATTTAACATAATCAATAACGTTTCAAAATGAAAAATAAGTACTTTTAATTATGTTAAAAATATTGTTCCAAGTTGAATAAAAAGAAATTATTTAAAAAAATTAAATAGTATGAGAAAACTTAAGTTTACATTATTTTAAATGTAATATATAACAGGCAATTAAAGATCTTTACATTTATAACAAAACTGTAATCTTTTACAAGTGTTGGCAACCCAAAACCTAAACATATGATTTTCGAACTGTCATCCAGGTAAAAACCTATTGTGAACGGACTTTAGTATTGGATTCATTCATTAAAATGGTGTCCATTGTGAAAAAGTTGTAAGTAAAATCAGTTCTTAAATAATGGCAAGTTACACTCACATACTGGTCAACAGCTGCATATGTCCAACCATCTGAAGTGATACTTAGGGAGAGAAGAGATGGTAAGTCTAATTTGAAAACACCTTTCATTTTTATCTGAGTATCCGCAAAGAGTTTTGGTACATAATTGGTTGAAAAAGTTGTCCGACATGGAATTTCGTATTGAGGCGCAATGTTAGGATTAGCCATAAACTCCACAAATCCTGATTCTTCAACAAAAGTATAAGGAAGAAGGCCTTTTGTCATTATGAGAGCAATAGTTTTAGTGATGGACTGTGCCTTGGGATCATTAGAAGCAAGTTTTGTTTTCTTGAATAGGACTACCTCCATTGTGAGTTGATTCCTTTTTTTGAGGGACTGGTCTTGGATTTTGGGGATTCAACTTTTTTTTTCATTTTCATACTGTTTTAATTCTGTAGAATGTTTTTTTAGATGTTCCTGTAGTGTTGTAGTTGTATCTGCAACAAGATAAAAAACAACTCTTTAGTGTATGGTATCAAAACTTCCTAACGAAATAAAATTAATAAGCAAATAGGCCTACTTTTATACCATAGCACAATAAATAAACTGTTTTAACTGAAATAACGTTTATATAATCTAGATCCGGTCAGTAACAAGGGCCGGGAAAATTATCTTATTTGTTACCTAAGGTCTATATTAATAATTAATTCACACAGGCATACTGATAAGCTTAGTAAATTATCAACTTAAATTTTAATATTTACTTACATCATGGTGTTGATAAAATTACTTTGCAGGCTTTACATATGCATGTCTTTTTATCTGAATTTCTCTCATAATTATAAATCACATTGTTTTTTGTTTCCCACACTTCATATAGGACATTTTGGATAATAAAGAAAATGTAAAGAAGCTATGAAAAACTTATGCATCAAAATGCACTATTAAATTTGTCACAGACAATTCCAAAGAGATTGAATATTAAGGACTAAACATTAGATGCGAGCTGGGCTAATAGCGTAACTAAAGCACTCTCTCTACTTCTTACCGGTGACCATTGTGTTATTTCTTTGTAGACATTGTTATTTTTTACAAAATTATGTTGGTGATAGTGAATATAATAATATAAACGTTTATTTAACCGATTTTGATCTATGCTTACGTAATGGTGGTTAAATTACATTTCAGTGTTAAAATTCTGTTTAGTAATGGTTTTAAAATGATTAGATATTGAAATATGTAATATTTAATAAGATAAAATTAAATCGCTTGATAATTTATCGAAGTTTTATCCTTCCTTTGAAATTTTTCGAATATGCAAAGGTTATTGTAAATGTTGAATTCGAAACCGAAGGAGATTTGACCTTCGACTTTGACTTTTCGAAGCTTTGCACATGCCTATATATATATATATATATATATGTATATATAGTTAATTATATAAAAAGTAATCACCATGGGTACTTATTGTTCAGGATTCGATACATTTAATCTGAAATGAGCGCACAAACTGTGAGAATGCAACAGCTTCAAATTAAAAGTAATCACATTTGACAAGCTAATAAAATAAAATAAAATTAACATGTTCACACTTTGACTACCAAAAACTTCGTTCATTAATTTTTTGAAAAAACTTATTCTAAAGTCCAATGAGAGTCAAATCCTAGACCATATATTAAATATAGTAGATAAAAATATACTCAGAACATCGCCAAATTACATTTAGACCCAATTTTATTTAAAATAACTGTTTGATATGAGCAGGAATTTTTATATTTATATATTGGTTTAAATTAGGAGGGATAGCCAGCACACTTACCTTGGTGATACTGGAGTAGAAATTGTTTAGATATAACACTAAAAAACACATAAACACATTGTTAAGTACAAGCTTTCACTGTCACAGACGGCTTCATCAGGTCAGGAGAGTAGACTGATGCTTTTGGTTGAACTGTAAGGTTGACTGGCATCAGTCTACTCTTCTGACCTGATGAAGCTGTCTGTGACAGTGAAAGCTTGTACTTAACAATGTGTTTATGTGTTTTTTAGTGTTATATTTAAACAATTTCTACTCCAGTATAACCAAGGTAAGTGTGCTGGCTATCCCTCCTAATTTAAACCATGATTTAGCCTAGTGCTCTATACCACATAACCTATATTTATATATTATAATAGTGGATTAAAATTTCAGTGTACAGTAGTTTTCATATACTTCTGAATATTAACACTTATTATTACAACATGTAATCCTCAAGAATGAGAGAACCTGTGAAAGAATGTAGGATATGAGTGAAGAATTTTAGATGTTTTACTGCCTCAGATAAATAAGGGCTAATGTCGTAAAACTTTGTGTATGGAGAAGCATGTGGATTTTTTTTTTTGAAAATAATGTATCACTAAAGTAATACTCTCATTGAAGTAAGTAGGGACCAACTATCATTATTCACACAGCAGTTAAGACTTTGCGAGTGTTTTAGTTACTTAATATATTAAGATGTTTATATTTAACCACGCAAATTTTCATAATTGGACATTGGCCCTTCTTATCCCAATGCACATGGTATTAATGTTTCCTTGACTCAAGAAGGTCACAGAGATTAGCTTCACCCCCACTGCCACCTGGATTCTGATACAGCAGATTAGCTTACACTTGCAAAATGATACTATCTTGTAAATGGGTAACAATCATACCAACGGCACCTATTATCAACCAAGATACCTATTTGTAGAAGGAAAAGTTGTATTTAAATTTTAAAACTATGTATTTTTGGGTGGGCACCATTACATCCCGTTTTGGGGAAAAATACATTGCAGGTCCATCACGTCGCATTTCCCCCACCTCTCTAAACACAGCTAACCCTACTCTGACGTACAACCAATAGGATTGAAGGGGCGTATATATACAATTACATCGCATGTCCATTACATCGCCTATACTTTTAATTTGAAGATTATATTCTTATTTTATTATTTCATCTTTTATTTTCGTTGCACCATAGCAATTGGAATTTACAAATTCAAGTCCCCAAGTTTGTTTAAGGACATTAGATTTCTTGCAAGTTAGAAACTCTCCCCCTTCCAAACGGAAGATTTAAGGTGGGTGAAATACATGAGAGTGGATATGCTAACTTTTGCCCTGTCTGAAAAATATGAATACTTTTTAAACCTAGCTAACTATATAACTTCAAGATGAGAGCCGAGTACACTATCCTTGTAATCAACTTTGCAAACAAGGGAATTAGGCACAATCCTTTCAACCAAGCCTACTTTCATAGTGAGAGTGAAGCTTCGTTTATTATGTAACAAGTTGGATCCAATATGTTGGAAGACAAGACATGTGGAAAAGTAAGCTGTGTTTATTCTAGCCAACTTGTTGGACCAACATCCTGGTTCCTCCACCTTTTTTTAATCAATCTACAAATCTCTGGACATGGATAACGACGTATTACTTGCCGTTTCTTCATTTACTGTGTTGACAGGAAGTGTATTCATGCAGAAGAACCAAAACTTAAGAAATGGCAGGGCATTCGATTTTTTTTTTTTTTTTTTGCTAAACGTTGAATTGAAGGTGTGTACATGGTAATAATGAGTTACCTACATTTTTAAAGTGGAGATGATAGCTTTGTACACATGTAACATCACAAAGAACAGAATACTTTTGATATAACTCAATTAAGAATCTAGTAACCGAAGCTATTATTATTTATTCTTTTTAGTGAGTAATTCTCCATCGATATATTATGCTCTGAAAATTGAAAAAGGACACCTGTACACGGATCCCGGGTTCGATTCTTGTGTCCAGGTGTAATTTTTCCATTTTCATAATTTGAATCAATTAGTTTAACTGTATTAGCCTTGTTTCATTCCATGATTACAAAATTATGCAAGCCCCGATTTTAAAAGTTAAACTAATCTGAAACTAAAACATATGCTTCACCAAGGTTAAACACTAATTCAACTCGATAGCGCATGCGCAGAACCTACCAGCTCAGCCAACATGTTGGGTTGGTCGTTTATTATCTCTAACAAATGATCCAACACAACTTGATGGCTCTGACCGGCTCTCCCAACACCAACATGTTGGCCAATATCCCCAACAAGTTGGGAGTGCGTTTATATTGTAACACAACTTGTTGGGATCGTGTTGGCCAATATGGTTAGCTGTGTGCAGAGAGGTGGAGAAATGCGACGTGTTGGACCTGCAATGTATTTGTTCCTAAAACGCGATGTAATGGACTTGCGATGTAATGGTATACACCCGTATTTTTACTAGTGTCACCTTGGGAGTCGTTAGAGATCAATATCATCATGATTATTGAAGCTAACCCAAATTTAAAAATATGTTTAAAAATAAAAATAAATTATTCATGAAATAATATGTTATAAACAAACACTCTAGCTTAATTGTACAAAGAAAATAAATACATTAATTAATAATTATTGTTTTCCCATTTAAAATGCATTGAAATGGAAACATTTTAACAAAAATATTTCAATAACTATTTTTAGCATGGTTTAAAAATTCCATAAGAATTATGAAAGATGCCCAGATATGTTACTAAAATAAATAAAAAACAACAATGATGAATTATTAATTTTAAAAAAAACCTTTATTTGTCTAGAATCGTGCATTTATGGGTAGGCTCAGCCTTAAACTCTGTGTCCAAAGATGTGAGTGGGTTTAACTGTAAGTCCAAGGGTTTAAGTTGACCCCATAGAGGGGTTTTCAAAGCAGTCATAGACAATTTCTCTACAAATTTAAAGAACTATGCATAGCTTAAAGGGATAAATATATATATATTAAAAAACACAAATTACTCTATTAAGAAAACCCACAATATAAGAAATGTGGGACTTGCATTAACACTTAATTGTGACTGACCGGGAAGTCCAATTTCAAATATTGTCTGGCTGTGGTTTCTCACTTGTAATTTTTTAACTAAGACTTCACTGACAAATCCAATTTTTCTGTGAAGCTTGGGCTATGGGAAAGCATGTTTTTTTATCCAACTATACCCTAATGTGAATGCACTCCTTGAAGCATGCTAGTAAGAAAATAAATTGACAAATGTGGGAATCGCGTCCAAATGTGACTTGATTGAAACAAATTGAGCTAGTAAACCTCTATTTTTATATATATTCATTTTTTTGCTATCTGTATTCATTTTGTTTATTTCCCCTTCAAAGCTTAGATTGATTATCTTAGAACAATGATTGCAGATGTATGGTCCACAAACTCTCTCCGGACCACACGTTTTTTTTTGTCCACACACTGTTTAAAAAACTGGACTAGTAGCAAACATTTAAAATACATTTTATTGAAGTTCTTTTTACTAACTATACTTTTTTGCAGCAACATTACAACATAAATAAATAACATATTTTTAATGTAAATTTGGATCTTTAGAAAAAGATTGAAACTGCAAATGTGAAATATTTATAAATTATAGCACAAAATGTAAAGAAATCAGGTTAATCAATCTAAACATTTAAGATTCTGAACTGAAAGAAAAATGAATTGTGACACTTATGATTTTAATATTCTCATTAATATCAAATAATACTTTCCACTCACTGTATTTATCATTATTTAAGGTGGGATGAAAGAGACCTCGAGCTAAAGGCAATATTTTTTCAGTTTTTGTAGTTAAAGATTTTTTTGGCCAAAATAAAATATTGCTCCAGTAGAAACAGTCTAATTTTCTTCACATGGTGATATCAGCAGTGCCTTGGAATTCTAAGATAATTTTTTCTTTTCATTTAAAAATTTTCTCGTCAAATGATAATATGCTCCTGACAGATATTCAAGAATTGTTGAGGTCACCATGTTTGGAAAATTAAACTCTGTTTATACCAAAGAAATGTTGTATTTATTTTGGCCAAAAATATTGTTTGCTATAAAAACTGCATAATCACTGATGTAACTTGTGTGCTTCATTGTATCCCACCTTAAAATTTGTTTTGTTTTGCACAGAGCTAGTCGACTGCGACACCCTAGACCAGGGGTGTGGTGGAGGTCTAATGTTCAACACCTATACCGCCATCAAGAACATTGGAGGCCTAGAGAACGAAGATGACTACCCGTATGAAGGTGAGGGAGAACAGTGCCACTTCAACAAGAGCGAGGTGCAGGTCACCGTCGCTGGAGGGGTAAACATCACCAGCAATGAGACACAAATGGCCCAGTGGCTTGTCAAGAATGGCCCCATCTCCATTGCCATCAACGCCAATGCAATGCAGGTAGGCCAGCTTGCAAATATAACCACTCACATATACTCATGTGTACTCTCTTGCACACACTTGACAAAAGTATGACAATTATCTTTAATTATTGTTGTTAATAATACTAGTTTGATGCAGCCAAACCAGCTAATTACTATTTTGGAAAAATTAGGAAATTGCAAATATTATTTTATTTGATTTGTTTGAAATAATAAATGATAAAATCTGTCTGTCATTTATGCAAATGTACGAAATTAGTCTGGCCTTGACTAATAGGTAGAGCCCCGTAAAAATGGTTTTATTTTTGGTTAAATTTTGTTTTTTAAATCTTACTTTTCGGTGTTATTTCGTGTTAAATCAAAATTACATGTTATCTGAGGTGTTTAGTTATTATTTACATATTAAGACAATGTATACAAAATTACAATTTACCTATTATTGAAACCTTATATATTTGCTTTACAATTCTTTGTAGCCTAAAGTTAGCATACACCACAACAAAATACTAATAAAATTACAGCATGGTCAAAATTTCTGCTTAATTTCTTCTTAATTCCGTGTTTAATTAGAGATTATTTGTAAATGCAGTGCTATTTCATTTTATAGCAGGATTTTGTGTAATAACAAGACAATTTCATTTTATTTCGAATAAGAAATTCCACGCAGGATAATATTCTTTTCACCCCATCTATCAAATTATTTGAACCATTAATTGCCAAGCAAACAAAAAATAACTTCTGCACTGCTCACAATGATTACATTTTGTTGACTAACTCCATGCTTTACACTTTACCTATATCATGATAATATTTGAAGACAGATAGTGAAAAAATGTACAATTATTGAACCACCACCTGTCTTTTCCTGTTTCGGTTCTGGTTCTTAAAATAACTGCTCATTTCAGTTATTGGTTCTGGTTCCGGTTTTATTACTTGATCCAAAGGCATTTTGTGGCCATAGTTTTTTTTTTATTCAGTGATATTCATGAGCCTGTGGCAAGTGGTCATGAAGTATTCATATTTTAAAAATTATTAATTTCACTTCATGTATTTATTAAGTTTTTTTACACTCCATAAAAATATAAAAATATATATATAATATGTTTAAAAATGAAGTGGTTCAATGGCTAAATAATTAAATAATAAAAGAAATTTATTAAAAAAAATTTTAAAAAATGAAAAATAAGAGTAAAATTGCTGAAGAAAGCCCACCTAGGGAAATAGAAAAAAATGTAGGAAGAATCCATTACACAAAGGTAACATCAAAGGAAGAAGATGTCACTTTTGAGCATTGGATTCTTCCCACATTGCTTTCTCTTCCCCTAGGTGTGCTTTCTTCATCAATTTTACTCTTAGTTGTTGATTTTTCTTTTTTCTTTGTTTTTATCAATTTCCTTTATTATATATGTATAATATATTATAATATATGACTTGAATAAAAAACTGACCCAGGCCATAGGCTGAGAACAGTAGTGAATGTAAATAAATACAAAAACAGAACAGTCAAAGAATCAAACCTTTCCATCCCTATTAATGATTTACATTAAATTTCATAATGAGAGAAATATGTTTCACATTATATGATTTTTTTAAATAGATATTTCAAGAATCTAAAGTCAATATCTAAATGTAGTTTCAGTTTTAATTGCAAAATTATTTTGTTTAATAGTGGAAATATAATAACATAATCTTCAACATCTTTGGGTTCATAGACATGTATTGACACTTTTTTCTTTTAGTGACACAGTATCATGATCAGTTTTTCTAAATAACTATTAACTAGATAAACAAAACAGTCATGTTTGATCTGTATGAGAACACAAAGCCGATTTTAAATACATCTATAATTTGTTGGCACTTAAAAGAAACTGCAAAGAAACTAACAATAGATGAAATTAAAAATTACATAGTACTAGCTAGGATTTGAGAGCACTTCCCTAGAAATGATAGCTTGTGTTTGCTCGCAGTTCTATTTTGGGGGCGTCTCGCACCCCTGGAGTTTCCTGTGTGACCCTGAAAGCTTGGACCATGGTGTACTTATCGTCGGATATGGTGTGCACAGTAAGTGTTGAAAACTACATTATAAATATAAGGTTTTCACCAATCATTAAAGTCATCAAATAGAATTTAGTCATGAATTTAGTTTATTAGTCATAAACATTATAAAGCATGATTGAAATAGGCCTATTAATAAGAATATTTGTAATGTATTTTCATACAAAACCACTTTTTTTTGTATACTCCAATTTACAACGTAATTAATAAACGGAAAAAAAAAATCTCGAGTTTTTAGAAAATAATTATCGGAAGTCTTTTTATTGAGTTGTGAATAGCTGTGTTAAGGTAACAATAACTTCAAAAAACTTACACATTTTAATTCCCAGATAGGGGTTTGTGAATAATCAAAAAATGTTAATTATTTTAGCATACTGTAGGTCCTATTATAATGTTTAACTATGTTCCTGAAAAACACAACTTTATATAAAACAATGTTATAAATGTTTTGGCCTAAGAATCAATGCAAATTTTAGGAGCTAGCTACACTATACTGTCTGCTTTTCTTTGCAACTTGAGTTGTAGATGATGTTGTACATGGAGGCTTTGAGGTCATTTCAATCAGACAATAATTACTATAACAAAACAAGAAATATATATACTATAAAGATTTACAAAGATAGGTAAACATGAAACCTGCGCATGTCTGAATTCAACAGATGTTCACCATAGATAAATATAAGACAAAAGATCAGTTAAATCTGAGTTAAAATGGTGGTAAGATATTTTAATTCTGCATAGTTACTCCTGCCTTTAATATACCTCTAAAACTTGCTTTATAAAGTAGAGGTCTCGATGACTCAGTTATTTTTATTATTAGAACGCCACCGCTAAACCATAATTACTGATTGGGGGAAGGGGACAAGCTGTGATGTGGCTATATAATTTTATCGCAAGAGCATGAAATGCATGATTAGATTGGGAGAAGAACTCCTGATGTGGCTTGAATGACTCACCACACACCACGCGGATGAAAATCGGGTGGTTAGCCTTCAATTTAAACTTTGTTGTCACTAAAGAGACCAAGTGACAAACCTCTCTCCACCCATTGTCCAGATTCTTCTACCAAAAAACCCATTAACGCCAAAATCCTACATACTTCCAAAAATTCACAAAAATACTGTACCACCACCAGGAAGGCCTATTGTCTCCAGCTGCGGATCACTTACAGAAAGAATTTCAGCCTATGTTGACCTACAGATGCGACCATTTGTTTCCAGATTATCACCCCACATCAAAAACACCAACCATTTCTTTTAAAATCTCGATAGTCTTCCACAACCTTTACCTCAAAGCACCATACGTGTACCATCGACGTTGTGTCATTGTATACCAACATTCCTCATGTTCATGGCCTGGCTGCAGTGAAACATTTTCTCAACATGCGTCGGATCAACACCACACCTACAACTTCATTTATTCTGGATCATACTAAATTTATACTAAATAAGAACAACTTTCAATCCATGAATCAGAACTTCATTCAAACCAAAAGCACAGCGGGGGGTACAAGGATGGCACTTTAGTATGCCAATCTCTTCATGGGCAAACTGGAAAAAACATATCTTGACCACCAAATCAGCAAACTACTTTGCTGGCTTAGCTTCATCAATGACATATTCATGGTGTAGACAGTTGACCAAGACGAACAAACTCTATTTTTAAACAACCTAAACTTCTTTTCAGCTCTGAATTTCACATCAAATCAATCCCACGACCAGGAAACATTTCTTGATGTGGACATGAGGCTTGTCAGATGACCACTTCAAAACCTCAGTACATCTTAAACCCACTAATAGACAACTATATTTGCATTTTGATAATTGCCACCCATTCAACACTAAAAGATCTATTCCATACAGTTGCCATACAGACTTACCGCATCTCATCCGATCCAGAAAGTCTTTAAACCCACCTTGAAAACCTTCAAAAAGCCTTTACAGAGAGAGGATACCCTAAACCTCTCATTAATAATCTACTTCAACTAGCTGAAACACCACAATCACCCAAACCTGAGAAACCAAATAATATACCTCTAGTGACTAAGTACTACTCAGGCCTACAAAATATAAACAAAATATTAGCGCCAGGTTTTCAAATATTGGAAGCATCCTGCTGTACCAACAATATTCTCAAAAAACCACCAGTGTTTGTGTATACACATAGAAATCTTCTGATACACCCTAAACTTAAAACTGAAAATGATACAACTTTTATTCCACCACAAGGCTCTCAGCCTTTAACAAAATAGCTTGCAAAACCCGCCAAATACATCATTCAGGAGCCACTTTCTCTAGCAATATCACCAACTTCATCCATACCGTCAAAGGCAGTCACACATGTGAGTCCAGTAACCTAATTTACCAACTAGAATGCCAACAATGTAGTGCACATTATATTGGCCTCACCACTGAAACTCTCTGTAAACAAATGAATTGACACCGCCATTACACCAAAACCAAGAATCCAGATAAAAACAGTTTCAGCACATGCCTCCACTCATAACCTCAACTTTGAGGACTACCACATTGTCAAAGTGTTAAAATCATTTAACAAGACACAATTTAATATGTCTCAGTTAAGAAGCTGGGAACTGACACATAAATGTATCACAAAGTCTAGAAAACCACCCAACCTAATTATTCGTTAATTTCAACCCAGAGGCTACACCAGCGCCACCTACCATCCATAGAGTAATAGAGAAATATTCAGAGAAGTTTTCATACAAAACAATCAAGTTGGTATCAGTGAAGACAACATCCTGTTTAGTCTAATTACTACTACTTCCTGAGGAAGATGCTATAATATCATTGAAATATTGAAGTGTGTATAAATATGTACTAGTGTTTTTGACTTTTTACTTTTATTTATGCTCTACCATTTTCCTAATATTCTATCATTTTAATTATTACCAATTGTTTTTGCTCTAAAGGCACTTGATTTCATAAATATTTTATTTATTTTTAATCACATCATCTTCATGGCATAATTTTTCCAAATAACTAATTTTCAATCATTTAAAAATTTATGTAACTTATATTGAATTATAATTTTCAATCGGGCTAAAAGTAATAGTATTCACTTGAAAGAATTTAATAAAATAACAGAGATAAATTTAAAATAAATAAAAACCACTGTTCTAATTTGTTGAGACTATTTAATGAACTATTTTTGTGTTTGAAGTCCTACTCCATATAATTACTATATTCTTGTTAAAATCTTAGCGCAATGGATTAATATTTTTTATTTGTATTTTATTTGTTTTGATTAAATTATATTAATAACAAACTTACCAATTTTTTTTATAAATTCAGCTAGTTTTTAAAGTTTAACTTAAAATGTTTAAACCTAAATAAATATGGATTATAATTCGAAATAACTAAGATAAAAAGTTATTTTTTATTCATAATTTTGCCATAATTCTTTTCTTTTTAAATATAACTTTTGAAATTCAATGATAATATATTTCACATGATTTATTCAAAATTTTGCTGATCATATTTAAAATATTGCATTGGCCTGATGATTTTGTGATATTTTTCTCTAAAAATGTCTTTCTGAAAACTTTACTCATATTATATATCCAACTTAGCATTTTTCACTGAAAATAAAATCTTATATCTACAAAGCTATATTTTGTACCACACTATTAACCTGGCCAGCAACCAGCTGTCAGCTCCCATGCACGCATCTCATAATAAAATCGATAGTAAGATGCAATACTCAAATTCTAAAATGAAAGAAGAAATCAGAGCAAGTGCAGAGACTATCACGCTCATGCGTGTTTAATAATAAACTCATGGTTAAAATGGAAAGATAGTTAGGGAGGCTTTCCACCCTTCATTGTAACTCTACTTGTAATTCATTAGGTTAGTTGGTGGAAGAATCTGTGCGGTGTTTCTCGTATTAAAAAACCACCATGTCACATCCGCAAGCGAGTGATCATGTTAAAAAGATGGCTTCCTTGGCATCTCAAGTAAAGCGGGGAATGAGCAGAATAATTTTAAATAACTTAAATACACCAGGCGCGACAAACATGTAACGTGCAGGCTACTAAGATGTTTGATGTTTCCAAGGCTAATATTCAACTTTGGAGAAAAAATTGTAAATTTTCAGAGTGTCTGCACTTCAAGACAAGCATTCAGAGAGCCCAATAAAACTATGTCAAATTTGTCAAGTCTTTACCTCATGGGCTTCTGTGCTGGCGGCCGGGGTTCAATCCCAGGTCCCGGCATAGATTTATCTGATTACCAAACCCTTCCTTCACCTCTGACAAGACATCTTGTGAATGTGGGGAATGCCAGGCCTCCACCGTGGTTCGGATTCCACGTTAAACTGTAGGTCCTTCATTTCATCTCACAATCACCCAACCATTACACATTAGCGTAAGTGCGTATAACCCGAATGGGTAGTAAGACGCGGTGCTAGTAATAATAATAATAATTTACCTCATGTGTTATTCGAGACCTTTTATTTTTCATGTCAAACACTTTAAAATATTAGGCTTTTACTATGTGCGAGGCCATACTATATTCAGGCCAATATGATATAAACACCAATAAGTATTACCAAATTATACTGTTATTTTATTTACCATCATATTCGAAATTCTCACTATTTAATTCAAACATTTCATTACTCAATTTTAAAATATTCTTGGTCAAAAAATCACCATTCACACACCCCTATCCCTAGAAATCCTAAAATATTTTAGTTTCATGAAAAGGATGTGCAAAACCTTAAAAAGATCAAACTTTTCATTCATTTGTCAGCTTTGAATCTACTTAGGAAAAAAATAGTGGATCTTTAGAATCACAAATCTTTTAAAAACTAGATTTAATTTAGCTGTATATCTTTAAATATATATCTTTAGTTAGATAAAATGAAGTCTTGTTGTACTTATAGCCATTAAATAATATTTTAAAACATAATCAAATTAATTAAACTAAAATATATGTGGATTAACTTAAAAAAAAAGATTTTTGTAAAACAAATAGGGCCCCTTTACAATCAGTCAGACTGTCAGTATTAATAAAGTAATAATTAATACTGACAGTCTTACTGATCATGTAGGGGCAGTACTAGTACTGATGGACGGACTTATGAAAATACTAATGTGATCCGAATTTTCTGATCACATCAGTCTTGTAAGTAGTGTGAGGGATTGACACTATTACTCTAACTAAGACTAACCGTATGCACACACTCATCAGTATTTCCTTCAGTCTCAGTCCATCAGTCTTGTAAGTAGTGTGAGGGATTGACACTATTACTGACACTAAGACTAAGCGTATGCACACACTCATCAGTATTTCCTTCAGTCTCAGTAGCAAACATACACTGTACACGCCTTTTTCTTATCAGCCATGCTGTTGGGTGATGCATGAAGTAGCTGAGACTGATAAAAATGACGCGAAGACTGACCGTGTACGGTCTTGTAAATATTGATGCATATTGTTAGTCTTAGAATTTACAGTCTGACTGATTGTGTAGGGGCCCTATTGGTCGAGTTTATAGAATTCATAAATTTCTATTCAAACTTTAATTTAGATGAGACTAACATGTTCATGCTCATTTTAGGACATATCATAATTTGACTAAAATGCTTTCAGTAACATCCATTCGCCACCGAGTAATGCCATATTGGATTGTTAAGAATAGCTGGGGTCCCTCATGGGGTGAACAGGTAAGATTTGCAGAGAGACATGATTACTTACACTTCATTTTCTGTACTTTGCAGCATACCCACTGTTTCATAAAACTCTTCCCTTCTGGGTGATAAAGAACAGTTGGGGGCCATCATGGGGCGAACAGGTAGGAAATGAAGTTATGCATGGAAACAGTTAGTTTGCAGTCTTTGCAAATGTAACTCATACTTTACAAACTCTATTTAAAATTTGAGATATAGAAACTATAAAGTAAAAAATATAGGAAATAATATTAGAAATATAACATCTTGGCTAAATCATGATTAAAATTAAGAGGGATAGCCTGCACACTTACCTTGGTGTATCTGGAGTAGAAATTGTTTAGATACAAGGATATGGGATATATATGAAGGGGAAAGAGGAGTTATGAGACTAAAGAGTTCTATGAGGATAACATGAGCTATACTAAGATGTAAAAGGAGGGACAGAGTGGCTCGAAGTAAAAACTGGCATGAACCAGGGGAGTGCTCTATGCTTTGTAGTGGTAATGAAAATGCTCATGAATAAAGTGGCAAAGAAACTCTAGGGAGGAAATAATGAAACTCATGATGTTTGGTGATTTAATGGTATGTGGGGAGAAGGAATAGTAAGTACAGAAACAGCTACAGGAATTGAATGAGGAAGCGAAAGAGAGGGGAATGAAATTTAGTACGGTGAAGTTTGAAGTGATGTAAAAACAAGGATTAGGATAAGACCAAGTAGTTCATAAAGTTGGTTGGATTAGAGCTAGAAAAGTACAGATTATAAAATATCTTGGAAGCGTGATTGAGGCGATTGGTGGGAGTATAGGGTATCTAATTAGAGGGCAGCATGGGGAGTTGTTTTATAGGTGTGTAAGAGACCTGCATTGGAGAAAAGAAGTGCCATGAGAATTTAAGGAAGTGCTTTATAGGGGGTACTTTGTAACCATAATCATATATGCAGCAGAAACATCGACATTGAATGTAAGAATGACAAGGCCATTGAAATGAAGTTTGGGAGGAGCATGTTAGCTGCCAATGAGGAGAAACAGTATATGGAATGAAGCTATCTTGGAAAGAGTGAGATTACAAGAAGTACGTAAGATAGTGGCCTTAGATGGTATGAACATGTAATGAAACTGGAAAAGGAAAGAATATCAAAGAGAATGATGGTGATGAAATATGTAGGAAAAATATACTTTTAGTAAATATCTCTCTTTCAAAATAAAGGAAGAAGGAAGTGTGTGGGTGTGTGTTTGTTGGGGGGGGGGGGGGGGGGGCCCCGGAACATTTTATTATCCAAACAGATTTGCAGGGCAAACTTTTTTAATTAAAATTATTTTTTTTTTNGGGGGGGTTGCACCGTAACATTTATATAGCACATAATATTGACAGGCTAACTCTTTTAAGTCAAAATTATTTTGTTCTAAAAGTACAGTCCAATTTCCATGGGAAGAGCTGACATTAATACAAATGTTATTACATTATCAGTTTGATTCCTGTGTCCAAGTGCTGTATTTCAATTTAAAATATATATATTATTAGTGTAATTTACTAATAATATATATCAAAAGTGACAGATCATATTATTTGATTTGAAAGTATATTTAGTATGGTTTTCTAGTCATCCAATAAGGCTCTTAATATGAAAATAGATCTATAAAATATGTATATGAATAAAGTTATGGAAAATGCTGTCTTTACTGTTTGATAAACACTTTCATCAAAAAAATGTCTTGATTTGGTAAGCTACATGTGGGTGTACCATGTGTGCAGTATGCATCGGATGCTTATCAAGTGGTCTGCTGATAGGTAGAATGCTGAGGACAAGGAGATTGTGGTTCGAATCTTGCTTGCGTGAACTTGGAGAGGTTTTTCCTAAATAACTTTACACTTTACCTCCACGCAAATGTGGGTTCACTTCTTCTATATTCAACATTCCCAATTCCTAACCTATTAACGTAATTATTACTTAAGAATATAACCCAAACGGGTAGTAAGACGCGGTGTTAAATAATAAACAAATAAATAACTAAAATTAATGATAAAAAATGTGAATTCATATACATATTAGAAGTATAAGAAAGATTAAAAATTTATATATATATATATATATTCATAAGCCTGTTGTATTACATATAATTGTTAAATTTGGTACTTTACAGAGTTTTTTATCTCATTCTATCAACACTAATGCAGTTCAGATGCTAAACCATAAGTTTAAACTCTTAATTCCTAAACATTGTATTAATTCATTAATAATGTTTGGGCTTAATATACCCAGACACTTCATGCAAAAAAAAGTTAATAATAAATAGCCTTCATTATTAATAAAATGTACAACTAAAAACAACTTATCATTTAATTTTTGTAGGGCTACTACAAGGTGTATCGCGGCGACGGAACTTGTGGGGTAAATCTAATGGCATCATCGGCCGTCATCGCTTGAGGTACATACATTACCCTTGCTACTCCTAACAAACTATCCATTTCATTTACCTAAATGCAATCTTGTTTTATGATATTTATTTCACTTTTGTGATATAAATGCATCTTTATTAGTTTAATTATTTTAGTATAGCTATAGTTCTTTTTATAGAAATTCTATATGTTTTGTAAATTAGTTTGTGTATCAAAGGGCTTCTTTTATAGTCAATTAATTTGTGTTTATTTTTATGCCCGAGCTATTTTATAAATGAAAGTTTGCCATAGCTAGACTTCAAGATTAGTTTGGAGATTTTTTAAAAATGTTTTCTTAACAGTTAATCAAAACCCTGTATGTTTATTTTTAACAACATATATTAGATTATTTGTTTGTAATTATCTATTTTTATTTATAAACAACATTTTAGATTAAATCGATCATATTAAAATGATGTACCTTAAAAAAGTAAACACAAATATTGTTTTCATTTAGTATTTCAACTCTAATTATGTAAATGAAACAAATACTCCCCTAACACCACAAACTTCTTCCTGAAAATCGTTTTTATTAAATTTTAATATGAGGGAAGAGGATAGCTCTCTAATCTTTAATTTTAACTGGTCAATAAAAAAAAAACTTTAGTTTTCAAAAGTTTAAATCTTTATCTGCACAAACCAAACTAGAATTTCATTTATAAAAAACAAAAAAAAAAACACAATGTTCATTATTATTTTCACAGTCTAGGATAAATACTTAACAATTTTAGCACTGACGGCCAGTGTTTATTGTGATAGTTACTTAATAATGTTAGCTTAGAATTACTTAGTGCTAACAAATTAAAATGTAGAACTCGACCTCTCATCATATTTTTGGAAAATTTGATCCTTACACATCTTGTTTGATTTTTAAAGACAATATTTCTCCAATGTTGCCACAAACCTTAATTCACTTAGTTTGAATTTTGGCAGGAAGCACAGGGTGGTCTTTGCATACTACCCTCTAAGAAAATGCTCGGGTGTGCCCTTAAAATTCACCTTTATTATTCTGTCCTTAAATTAGCTCAAATTGTAGATAATTTAAATAGATGATAGTTTATGTTGTACTAAAAAAACCTTTTATGAATTGTTGATAATACTTATCCCTGGTAAAATGTGGGGGTTTAAGGTACATTAACACAATGGTTTTCCACCTTGGTGGCATAGTTAGCTAACACGCTAGTTTCGTGTTGATCAATACTGCCGAGGACGGGGAGATAGAGGTTCGAATATCGGTCAGTGGAATGAGGGTGATGGTTTTCCTTTAATGTTTTTCCACTCTCTCTCCACGCATATGTGGGCTCACTTCCTATAAATTCAACCTTTCCAATCCCTAACTCATTAGCATAATTAGTGTATAACCCAAATGGCTAGTAGTAAGATGCGGAGCCAAATAAAATAAAATTAGAATAAACACAAGGGTTATTAGCGCACAGCCAAATGGGGTGTTGCGCATAGTTTCATATCATGACAATCTACATCTGAGATTTACTGGCTTAATTCTTTTGGGGTTAAAATTTATTCTTGATATAATGCAATTGAGTTTGAGTAGTTTAAAGTTTCATCCAAGTGCTGTTTCACATACACAACTCATTCGTAAAATCACTTTTGAAAGTACAACCCAAATGACTGCTACTTAGGCTACACATATTCATATGCTGAAAAAGATGCCTGTAAACGGGAATAGATTCTGGTATTATTGGTGTGTTAAGCCAAAGGTCCCAATATCTTTCTATTCCCTTCCCTTCTTTAGGTTTTATTTTTCAAAATACATTAATTTTTGTAAAGTATTTCGATGACTAGAGATAGGCTGAGTCCATCTTTTTCAAATTTTTGAATCCTCATTGTACATTTGAATTTGAGAGAACACCAAATTGGGTAAGATTCGTCCTCCACCTTCACAATTATTAAGTTGTGATAGCCGATAGAAACGGTATCTAACTGCTTAGTTTTGGTTATGTTTATCCAAATTCAGTTGAATCTTAGCGGTACACTATCCACATTCCTTTAACTAGTTAGTTAATATACTGGCATCTGGTTAAGTTTGTTTTAAAACCATGTTTGGAGCAAGGAGCATACAAGTTAAATAAAAGTGTTTTTTTTTAATATATCTTATTTTAACCAGGTAAATAAATACCTCATTAACTAGGTACTAACATTGTCTTCAAAACAACTTAAAAAAACAAGATGTGTGACAGATTAATTATCAAAAAATCATGGGAACTTAATGTTAATTATGTAAAAACCTTTTACATTTTTGGACTATGGCTCTTTATTTTATAGTATTTGGATGAAACTGATATCTTTTATCCATCAGATTATCTGCCGAGTAGGATCTTAGAACAATGTTTTATTGGTTTTGCACATGCACCAGAAGATACTGACCTGGCAGATAATTGTATCTAAAGATGGAATAAATGGACCTAAAAGATGTTTGCAATGAATATCAATGCAAATAATTCTTACAAAATTCTCTTAGAACTAAGCGAGCATTAATTATAATGAGGGACAAAGAGTTATAATATTATAGAAATAGTAGTTTTTGTCTTGTTTTATGTACTGTACTATTTGTATTTTATTTTGCCCATAAAATAATCTATGTTGCCTAGCATTTTGTGGAAATTAATAATTATTTTATAAAGTTTATTAATATTATAATACTTTTAGCTTTAGATTTATTTTCCTACTATCTATATAATATTTTTAATCTTGGTGATGTTAGATTTTACATTATGTTTTGAATGGCTTTGAAGTACAAAATATATTAAAAATAGTTTTCTCAGAATGATCAACCTTTTTTTTAAGATCCTATCTATTAACACAGTAATTAATCTTGAATAATGTGTCTTACGGTTATGAAAGTTTTATTGTTCTTTGTTTGACAATAAAATTGGAATTATTGGAATCATATTATTAAATACAAATTATACAAATATAGAAGGAAAACAAGTCTTTAAATGAACCAATTATTTTAGATATAGCAATTTAATTTGTTTAGTGAAGAATGCCGTTACTACATTTGAATGCAATGTTTGGTTGGAGATTTTGTAGCTAGATTAATCTTATTTTACAATTCTATCCATCTCCATGTGAGCTTGCACCTTCAGTAACATGCTGACTCGTAAATGAACATCAAAATTAAAGCCTCGTTGGCTACAAATTCCTTCTTTGTCGTTTTCTAGATATATCGTATTTGATTTAAGTTTAAAAAAACTCATTTACTAAATGAAGGCTAGCATATTTTATTAAAACAACCAAAAAAAAGAATAGGTACACTTATAAAAGTGTGGATTGTGTTTACCAAATGTGCTAGATGCATTTTTCTTTTGACTAATTTAGTTAAATGTAATAAAATTCTAAGGTCATGAAGTGTGTAAACAAAAATTAAAATCGCTTAAGGACACTTTAGGAGACTGAAAATTGGAGTATATAGAATACACTTCACTTGGTTACTTAATGCAACACAAATTTGGCTATTATTATTTTCTAAGGTAAGATTTTAACATTAACATATTTCTAACCAAATAAAATATGTTGACATAAATAAATAGGAACACAAATATGGGGTGAAAAAAAGTTTAATTCCTAGCATAAAATAAAAACTATAATTTTGAAAACTGCAATCATGACAGTCACATAGTTGGGACTTTGTATCAATCGTATTCATAAAAAGACAATTTCTTGTGTGGTTTACAGTCTTGTTTTATTCTTTGTCCTGAATAAAATGTTGTTCTTCTATCTTCTTGCTTTCTCATCAACTTGTGTTCACAAATATTTTTATTTAGTAAAAACTGTAGAAATAGATTACTTAAACTTGGTTTAGTTCTTAATACTCATTAAAAATAGCTTAAATTTTCAAGCTACTATGTTAATATAAATTAATTTTTTTATTTTTTTGTCATTCATAGCTGTGCACACATTTTTTTTATTGATACTCTCAAACATACAATTTTTGTGCCAACATTTTACTTTTATTTCCTTGTTAATGTATATTTTGGAATAAACCTAAAACTCAATTTATAAATTTGAAAATTATACCCCCCACATTATTTTGTAATGGCTTTTCTACAATCAGTTGTACTAGCATTTTAGTTTGTCTACAATATCTTAAGCAAAGCACATCGAGCTACAATGAATTAAATTTAGACAATCAGAAACAAATATGTGTAGACTAAAATTAGAGGTATTTAACCCAGTCTTTTCATTAAAAGTTGATTTTAAAATGAAAAAAATATTAAATTTAAAACAAATTAATAACTTATATTTGAGATCACAATAGCATTTACATATATATTTACATTCACTTCAGTGTCTGCATGATCTAAGGTGTCACACTACCAATGGACTAGACTGTCAATGATGAGGAGATCAGAGGTCAATCCCTGTAGGGTGTACTGAGGGTGGTTTAGCCAATATTATTTTCCACACACTCTTTTTCTTTCCATACAAATATGTATAGGTTTACTTTAAATTCAGCCTTCCTCATCCATAACCCATTAGTGTAATTAGTACATAGGTGTATAACCCTAAGGGGTTGTTAGACAAGGTGTTTAAAAAAAGGCTTACAATGGAAAGCACGAATGCTGACAGCACATTTCACAAACAACATCCAGACAAGTAGAAAGAAATAAGAGTAAACAATCAGTCAGCCATCACCAGACATACAATCCAGTACATAAATATCCCTATTTAACAGGCTGAAATATGAGTACCCACATACCCCTAGTTACATTGTTCTTGCATAGTTATACTAAATATCTATTAGCCTAAGATAGGTGATCTGACATTTCATTATAGGCAGGCCTTTTTGTATTAGAAAACAAACACAATGTGTCTTACAAGTTTGTATCCAAAAAGCTGGTGCAACTGATTGCTGTACTAGCCATAATATATTACTCTTAAAATGTATTTTATATCCTCTTATGTATCTATAACTTAAATTGTAGTGTATGGTTAATATTATTTTCTATTTTAGCTTAATTTTAAAATGAAACTGTGGGGAATTTTTTGTGTATAAAATATAATACATTATGTTACCATTTTGAAACTAGAATCTCAAGCTAGTTCAAGATACATGTACAATCTACATATCATAATGAAGTGTTTGTGTAAGAATCGATGATTTATAAGAGATTAGCTCTTTTGTGTGGTTTGAACCAAATCAAACATTTTAACATTTTGGTTTAATTACTAAAGATTGAAATTTTTAACGCCTCATTAATTAATTTGCCAGTTGAACTTTTCTCAGAGTTAAAAAAAAAAGATATACTCCTCTCTATTCTTTTGACAGGTGGTGTCAATTTCCGTAACTAAAAACAAAAAGTTTTTTTATTGGCTCTCTATGTTTACTTTTTACACCCTCTAAAAGATTTTTCATGGGGCGAAAAAGGATCATATTAGAATTAGAGGGTGGTTGTGATATACTGTACATTACACTGATCACAATACAAATAAAGTAACACCTTCTTGACTCGCTTCAGTGATCAAACTGTCTAAGGTATAACTCTTGTGTTAATTTGGCCTGCAGAAGACGGAGATATCAAGATTCGGATTTAGGTTTTTTCATAATCTCTATTAGTTGAAGATCAATTTTTCACCATTATTTAACACTAATTAAAATTGTGTTTTTGAGGGTGTGCAAAAGTTCTAAAAACAATATATTATAAAACATAAACTTTCATTTGAATAATAGTCAGTTTCATCTTATTTTGAAAATAAATTTGGCCTCAACAATTATGAAGTTAAAAATATTGGCAGCTAAAATACAGATTGATGTCCATATTACAAAAATCTGTAGTGATTGACTTTATTACTACGAAAGCACCCTGATTTATCATATTTAGCCGAAATATGATTAACATTTGTTTAATAAAACATTTTTTAGTTTATATTGTGTATCTAAAACTTTATATACTGTATCTAAAACTTTATATACTGTATACATACATAATATAATATTTTCTTTAACATACAAATATTTTAAAAATATAATAAAGTTTTGATCAGCTTCAAGAATACCCCACATATTCAATTCACCTTCACTTTGAATCAAAACGTACACTTCTCACACCCTATTGTTTTTATGCAGATTTTTTCATCCATACATTTGGTATTGCTCTCTAGTTTTTAGAACTTACTATCGACGAAAGTGGAATCTATTAATATTGTAATTGTGCCAAATTTTACTAAGAAAGAAAGCTATAAAAAGCTTTCTAATGAATTTTTGACATCAAACTTTATCTCTGTAATACCTATGTACAATTTTGCTAAGAATAATCTTTCATGTTTAGATCTAATACTATGGTGCTAATATATCATGCTTTTGGTGTACATTAGCAATGTTTTGTCCCCATTTTTTCTTTTAAATAAGATTTAATATAGAATTGCAATGGTTTATTTAACATAGCTACTGGTATAGGATATTAAGTAACTATGAATTTAAAATAAGATATTTAATTATCTCTTGTATACATTAATTCAGAAAATAAAATTATTTTATTCTGTGTTAAGTCTATTGAATTAAACAACTTTCACCATTTTTTTAAATGTGTAAGCACTTAGAATTTATTTTTACTTTGGTACAATGAATTTTAAAATCTTCTACTAGAGTAGCAATATTTGTGTCTGAAAAAGATCCAGGGAAAACGGGGAATTTCACACACAAAAAAAAGAACTGACGCTTTTGGAATATTTGTGAATTTGAGGTATTTAATTGCAAGTTATAATTATTGTAGATCTTTGCATAGAAAAAAATGAAACTGAAGTAACAAACACACTGATTTAGACATGTCTTACTCCACTCCCCTGCTTTCGGCCCTTAACCCCACTTTTCCTCTACCCCCACCTCTACCCCTTTCTTAAAGGTTGGGTTATATAATGACAACGTGTACTTTCCCATAAAAGTCAACCCAATGGCATGACTTAAGTCTAGTCAATTTTATGGGGGAAAAAAATTGTATCTTTTTATTTTATACTTTGGTCTAAATTAGCTGGGAAAGTAAAAACTCCTTCTGGAAAACGCAGGGAATTTTCTCTTAAGAAAACAGTGGCACCCCTATAGCACTATTTTTAGAAGTATTTGGTATCTTAACATTTTTGATTTTTTATAGTGTTTAGGTGTCATTTTTTAAACTGATTTTAAAAATATTTGTAAATGATACAGCATTTTAGATTTTTGTTTTATTTAAGTCTTGCTAACAGTATTTTAGTAAATATCTGGAAATTTTAAAATTCTAGGTTTGATGCAAAAGGGCAAAATATTCAAGAAAAAATATTCTGAAAGCTGAAATTAATATGAAAAATTACAATAATTCCTTAGAGGCATAGCATGGAATACGACTGTAAATATTTGATTTTTGTTTCATGTCCAATATAATAAGTTTATGTTGATTTCAAGAAAAGTTACATGCTCTGTAATTCTATTTTATTATAATAGTGACTAAACAAAAGAAGGTACCTTAGTTAGTCTATAATATTATGTATCTAAAAGATTAAGAAGTTTTTATCTAAATATTTATTTAGTTTATTATAATTTATATTTTATATAAAATAAAATTGTTGGTTGTGTACATACAGTTAGCATCTCAGGAAAAGTATTTGAAGAAAATAATTAATTGAGGCAAAAATAAACTCATTTATAGGATTTTCAATGTAACAAGTATTATTTCAAATGAAGCTTTTAATAGAATTTTCATCTGTGTTTGTTATTTAATATGTATAGATAAATATGCATCGGTAACGTTAGAAATGGGTCAATGTAAGTCTCTTTTGGGCTCGGCTTTCTTTTTAACAACTACAAAAAGCTATACCTTGATTAATGAAGGTGCCCACTCATTTGTGTATATTGAAGTTGTTGTCTTACACACTGAGTACTGAAGCTAATACTCACTATTCACTTACAGTTAAAAGACAAGTCGCAACCTACCAACCATTTGTTGAAATTGAAAACTGCTTGTGCATATTGTTTGAAGATATTATTTGAATGCATATATTGACAATGATGATGATCTGGTAAGTTTCTTGTATGAAAATTCGGTTCACTACACACACTCAGTTCCAAGGCAAGCCTCAGCCTGCAGAAGACTGTCTGTGTATACTACTTTTTCTCACTTAATGAACTTAACTCGGAACTTTTCGCTAGATAGATTTTTGCCTTCATATCAGTGAAGAAAAAGAACTATCCAGTATTTCTAAGGAACTTTATTGATATATATTAATTACATTTGTCTTAATGGAATGTTAAAGATAATTTTTATGTTAGTAAATACCTTAAGCAGAAAGGGTACTAGGGGTTGATAGAACATTATAAGATAACTGATACGTCAACGAAACAAGAAACTTTAAGAAATAAAAGTAATAATTTAAGAAGTGCCTTTCGTAAAGAATTGAAGAAAGTAAAATAAATCAAAGAAAGCTGGGACATTGGTCAATGATGTGTACATCCCTAGCGTAAATAATTTTTAAATTTATTGCTTGTAAATCTAAGTTCCCTTATAACTGTCATGTGTTACAAGATATTCCTTTTTTATAACCACTCTTCAACCCAAAAAGCTCTATTTTCCCCCTTTTTTTTATATCATTATCAACAATTTTTTTTTATAAAGGTCCAAAGGCTGAGAGACTCCTATGAATCTTTGGATAAATGGTGTGTGTGCACTTTCTTCGATTACCTGTTGGCCATTAACTGAGATAATTTAACCTTCTGTTATTGAACTGAATTAATGTGTGCCAGGTTTCGATCACCACCTTCAGTTCTGGCCGGCACACTACTAACTCCCCAATATCCACAAGTGAGCGGGCACCATAAGCAATAATCCCGTGAATACCATAATAATATAATCAATACTTTAGTTATTTGTCACCTATGTAATGTTTATATTAACACAATAGTGTAACACTTGGATAATAAATAATAATAATAATTATTAGCACCACGTCTGACTACCTGTTCGGGTTGTACGCACTTACGCTAATGTGTAATGGTAGGGTGATTGTGAGATGAAATGGATGACCTACAGTTTAACAGGGAATCTGAACCATGGTGGAGGACTGGCATTCCCCACATTTACAAGATGTCTTGTCAGAGGTGAAGGAAGGGTTTGGTAATCGGATAAATCTATGCCGGGACCAAGGATTGAACCCTGGCCGCCAGCACAGAAGTCTGACACCTTACTCCTAGACCGCCAGGTCACCAATAAATAATTAACATGCTACATGAAAGAGCTATGTTCATTAATTCTTATCTCCTTAGGAAGTTTCATGCAGGGGTGCTCAGATAATTCAAGGGGCAAGGAGGGGATGGAATTCGGGTAGCTTCTTTTACTCAATTACAATGTGAATGTTTTGTTAGTTTTTATTAACATAATATTTAACTTTGTTTTAAGATACTCATGTCTTTATACAGTGGGCCCCTGATTATTTATCACTCAAGGACTGGAACATGTCCAGTACACAACAGTAGACAACATTTGAGTCTTGACTGGCAAGTCTTTCCACTTCTTTAGCCAAAAAATTAAAACAGCAGTAGATCATAAACAAGTACAAAAGAATGGGAGCGGGATGCTTAAATATGCTGAAAAAACTGATATTCAGAGGTAGGATGTGGGAGGGTCTACTGTAATGTTAACCACCGTTTAAAGGACTAGGATCAGAAAACTACTCAAATAAACTTGTGTTTTGTGTGTATATTGATTTAACTGAGTGATGTTAAGAGTATAAATCATTAAGATCATCCGACAATATAAATGTATATGCACAATCTTAACAAGCTTATAATTATAAGCTATAACTAGCTATAAAATGAATTCAAATAATTACAGTTAATCCGAAAATTTCTTAGAAAAATCTACATGTATATTTAAGCAGAAGTAAAGGTTTAGTTTTACGGAAATTGATTTTCCAATTAGATTATTTGAGGTGCTTAACGTACACCTTCTGAACTGGCTGATTATATCAGAACATGATTTTTAGAATAACTTAAATCCCAAACAGATGCAACACTCAGCCCCTAGTAGTTAATTCAGCTCTGTAAAAGGGTAAACCCACATTTCAACAATGACAATTTTTTTCTTTCATGCCGGTAATTAAACCCAGGAATATTAGATCATAGAACGACACATTACCGACTGAGTTAAAGTGTGCGGCTACAATTATTTTTTAAATAAAAAATTATTATTTTCCTGTGCACCACATCTTAATACTCTGGGATATCTATTATATTTGTACTAATGGGGTAGGGTTGAGGAGGGTAGAAGCTAGACCAAATCTACTGGTATTTGATTGGCATGAGAGAGTGAAATAATTTTGAAATAAACACCTTCAATACACACAGCCAGAATTCTAATTGTCTCAGTGTACAGATTACCAGAAAAGACAAGATTTGACACTATTTTCTACATGCTTAACCTGTGCAAGTTGAAATATTGATCATTACTTATTAATTTTTCATATTGAATTTATTTTATGCGACTTACTCGTTGAATTAGCTTGAAACCTAGAAAGCCTATTGTACAATATAAAAAAACAAGTTTGTACATGTAGTTTCACTATAAAATATATTTTATTTTGTATTCAATTTTAAATAAAACTTTTTTCTTGTGTTATTAGATTGCCACTATGATTAGTATAGTACTCAAAATATTGGGTAGGAATCAAAATTCTTGTTTGAGACAAAATTAAGGAAAAATAACACTTCACTAGCAGATATTTTTTTAGACATCACAAATAAATTTAAAAACAAAACAAAAAAAACTTGTGCAAATATGTTGGTTTGAATCTCGTTACAATTTTGACTTTGAGGAATTCCTCAACTCTCTTCGCAATATTTTCCCACTTGAAGTCTTTGGGATGGAGTCTACAAATGTAACCCCGCCTCTCAATTTCTTGTGTGGCGACACTTGACCTTGAAATAAAAACATAAGTTACGTTTTACCTTTAGTACGTATGGGGGTTTATTTTAAACGTGGGCCAATACAGCTCTATTCTGAATTCAAAATTTGGAAAACCTGTTAAGTGAAGGATTTTAGTTTTTGAGTTTGAAAAACAATATATATGTCCAAACACGGGGGCTATTTGACAACTTGTTCTTTGGGGAAGTGAAGAGGAGGGTAGTTTAAAAAAAGTACACCTATATTATCATGGAAAGAGGTTAGGGAAAAAACACCAAAGTGCACCTAGATAGGAATCAAATCCTAATAACCTGTCAACATTGCTTAAGTGTGAGTAAAATAAAGGTGCAAATTGTCACAAGAACTTCAATATCAGCAATTTTAATGTTGTGTTACCTTCTACGAATTTTACTATTTCTTCCTCGCTAACATCAACGCCTTGTTTCTTTACCACAAAAGCCTTGGGTAACTCGCCAGATATCTCGTCAGGCACCCCGACAACTGCAGCATCTTCAATGGAGGGGTGTTTCAAGAGGATTGCTTCAAGCTCTGCCGGCGCAACCTATGTCAAATGGTCACATGAACATTTGATCTGTTTTTACATGTCATTTTGAAGTGTTAAGCACTTTGTTAAATTCATTACCATCATCATAGACTCTTTTTATAGGTTAAGTCCTTAGTACCAATATATCTAGAAACTTTGGCAATTTTTAATCAATATACAGTGGGGAATTGAATCATTTTAATCACATCTGGTGGGATTTTGATATTAAAAGTTGTCTACACACAGACAAGGAAGTATTTTATCACCAATTTTTAAGTACCTGAAATGCTTTGTACTTGATAAGTTCCTTAATCCGGTCCACAATAAAGAAATAACCGTCAGTGTCATAGTATCCGACGTCCCCAGTATGGAAGTACCCTTCTTCGTCGAAACATTCAGATGTAGACTTGCTGTCCCCATAGTAGCCCTTCATTATTTGGGCCCCCTTGAAGCATAATTCCCCTTCTTTATTGGGGCCAAGGGTCTTCCCCGTCACCAAGTCCAAAATCTGAAATATAATACTGGTATGATTTTCTCATAATTGGGTGCCCATGGATTAGTAGATTTATCCTAACAACTGGGACTAAGTTTTGATTTTGGGGGGTACTAATCAACATATTTACAAATTTTATAAAGACTAAAATCCGCCCAGGTATTGTAGTAATTCACATGGTCGTAGAAATATTAGTTCTATAATTATTCGCAACACATAATAGAAACTTGGCAACATTATTTTGTTCAATTGTATACACATGTGTTTTATGTTGTTGTCAATATGATTAATCTTTTCAATTTAGTGTTATGTCAACACAGATTGTCACGCATTTCGAATTTAATGAGTGGTTTACAATTTCTTAAACACACTCGATGAGGATGTTGACCTGTTTATGTTGAATATGATCAAACCCACATTGTTTTGGTGCTCAGCTGATAAAACTGAAATTATATAATTATGTAGGGTAGGTACTTATTTGTCCAATAATTGTTAAAATTACTATTTTCTTCAACTGTTCATACTATAGTAACCTTACAAAAATCTTCGTAATATAATTTTCTTAGTTATAACTTTGAATGTCTTCCTTTATTTTGATTTTCTATTATTTAGACCTATCCATAAATATGTCAATTTAGTTGCCGAAAAAAGTAAAAAAATAATCCACTAAAGTTGTTCATCTGGATTCCAAGAAACAATGGATGTTATTATTCATCTGAAAAGACTTTAGCTTTTTAATTAGACAAATTAAAAAGGTTTATCTAAATATCTACTATTTTTACAAAATCTATACTATCGCTGTTTAAAATAATGTATATTTACTTAATTTATACTATCATTGCTGTTTAAAATAGTTTATATTTACTTAATTTATACTGACTCATTTTATAATTAAAGTAGTTTTGCTATACATATCTTCCATATCCTCTTATATTTTATTGGTTTGTGTAGTCCTCATACATTTTCTTTATAAACAATATTTTTAATGAGTTTTATGTCATTCTCCCTGTGCCATACTTTTCTCCTTGATCTTTTAAAAATTTCAAATTTATGATATTCTTTCTAATTTTTTTATTTTCATATTTCTTGTAAATTTAATAAATAATAAATCTAATCTATTTAGTATCAAAGTCTTATAATATCTTATCTTGATTTACCGGCACCATGGGGTTGGGATGATAGAGGTGTAGTTAAGAGGAAATGTAACTGAATTTACATGAAGGAAAAAGTGAGAAACCATTCCAAAAAAAAAAACACCCCTAGTACACCAAGGGCAGATCCAGGGCGTGTTTTTGAGAGGCGAAGGGAGAGGGGGGTAAGATTTGGTTTTCATAATACTACTTCAAGTATAACTTTAATAATTTTAACTAGGTAAGATTTTAATTTATAGTTTCAATCCAATTTCAATTTCCTTTATTATAGTCCTGGTCAACAGTCACAATGAATCCTCACTTCTCTTATCAAGTAGAAGAAGTTATGATTACACTTACAAACAAAGTTAAATAAGGAGGTGACACAAGAGAAATATATAAGTTTAACAAATCAGTTTAATTAAATGTAAACAAGAAAAATAGAATTACATACGTTTTAAATAAATTTTAGATCAAACGGTTGATTGTTATTAAAGATAACTTTATTTAGTTACCATAGTCGTATACGTCCCGATAGGCAGGAATATAAATAAGCACTTTGATGACTAGGAACTAACAGAAGGAAGATTGAACATACAGTTTAGTTTAACAACTCTTAAAATGAGGATCAATGCTCATTTTCCTACAAAGGAGCATTGGCTTCAACATAGCGGCAGTCAAAGATAGGCAACAAATAATATAAGATTAAGCCACAATACATAAAGAAAATCCAGCCAAACGTGGTGGTACTGATTAGAGAATCATTATTTCATAATGTATATCACTATGTCTTAAGGACTTAGAAAAATAAATCAGATACACTGGCCCAGTATATAAAGTCGTCTGGACTTAGTTAAATAGAGCATTAAGGCTGTGCAAGAGTGATAATATTTTATTTTGTTTTATTATTTTTATTGTTGTGAGCCTTTTTAATAGAATAAAAACATTA